>VDFB02262033.1:118287-148237 GCA_007258455.2 Sequoia sempervirens | reverse complement strand
ATCTTGGTGATTAGAAATTAATAAGTATTATATTGAATATTTAGTGAAATATTATTCTCATTTCAATTTTAAAATATTTAAAATAAATTATTCAAAAGAAAAACCATTCATATTGTTAAGTATTAATAGTTCCATTAATTTATGTTTATGGATCAATTTGTCATGATTAATCTACTAGATCTATCACCTAACATAATTGCAACAACGCTTATGGTTTCATCCCTATAAATTGTTGGGGAGCAATAAGAACACATTATTTTAATTAAATTTAAGTGAACAAGAAATGTTCTTGAGATTAATGATTGTTAAGTATCAAATAAATCATCACCATAGGATTTAAAATATTTTTTTTACTCAATATATTTTTAGGATAAATAATTAGCAATTTTTTTCTAAATAGAAAAGAACTTATTGAATCAATGCTTCCCTTAGTAGGTGATAATAAAAGTGGAATTATCTTTGGGAAAATGGGCCCTATAAAGGGCTACATACCTGCTCTTTATAGTTAACATCATAACTTAAATAAAACCAAAACTACATATGTTATGCCTTGATCCCATGGAGAAGGATATGTAGGTAGTCTGGATAAACAAAGGAGGTTCCTAATACTTAGATTTTTTGGAAAAATATTGATAACTCATTTAAAATTAGATAGACCAATTTTTTTTTGTTTATGTAAATCATTCTTCTATTGATATCAACAAAAAATGTTACAGTGCACCACCTTAACAGTGGAGAGATTTTCCATGCAAGCCCCCCAACCCACATACATTGTGTCCATAATAAATACCCAATACCCCCTAAGCACGAGACCCTAATCCCTCCCAGTTACATTGCAAAACAAGCTCACCCCATGAGCAGAGTTGACCAAGACCACCACTATTGGCAAGGCACCACCTGTTGCCCGTCGCAAACACTCGTTCCCAACCACCACCCACTAGAATCCTTCCAACCGACGAAGCCAAAAATTAGATGCCACTCCCACCGACCGCTCATAGCACCAAATTGTCAAAGCCAAAACTGAGGTCCACCCCCACATTATGTCACAAATTTAACAAAATAATTATCCTTTGTTGTAGCCATTGATAGGCTGTCGTTAGGTCCCATTACTTTAGAATAGAAAATTCAATTTGTCAATCGGGTAGTGTTTAAGGAAATTTACAATAGAAGAAGTCCGGAGTATCTCCCTTAGGTTTTCTAACTTTTGAGAACAACTTAATATTAATTCTAACTTCAAGCCATCTAACTATAAAACTGTAAAGCAATCTATCCTAAGAAAACAAGAAATGTTTAAACTGAAAAACATAAGAAAACTAATTTAAAAAGCATGATAACATAATTAAAAAGTACATAAACAATTAAACTAAGAAGCTGATAAACTATAAAAATAGAAAAACTTATAAGAATCCATAAAACATCTTCTTAACAATAAAGATTCTAACAGTTAATAACAAAAACTACGAAAGTAAAAGACAACAAATACTTCAGAACTTAAATTTCATAACAGTAAATTCAATAATTCTCTATAGAACAACAGTATAATAAAAGAAAACACTTATCTACTTAAGTCATCTCCCTTTGAGTGGCCAACTCGTGGGTTATCACGTTCGCTCTCAGCTCACATTCACAGTTATTTCAGAAATGCTTCTATCCACCATAATTATCATCCATAACTCATAACTCAGAAATTTTAGATAACAATCTCTTTATTCATAAACTTCGGAAAACATTTTGACAGTATAACATTACTTTTTCATTGTCTATTTTACTTCTGGAGATCATGTCTTTTATAGAAAAACTCTAACTACATCCTATATTTCAGATGGTATGGATAACCATTGAAAATATCTAAAAATAGATCTACGAATAACTCGTATGTCTTTAAAACCCATTATAATAGTATTTAAGAGGCTCAAGTCAATCCATAAATTTTTTGACTCAAAGGATAACATAAATAAAAACTTTAAAGAATAACTATATCTTCGTTCCATCACCCTAAAGTTCCAGAGCATATTTCTAGTGTACATCTTCAACTTGTTCTAGAGCACATGCTGGCTGAATGCTTCTAATCTGCAACTTGATGACCGATTATTATCTACAAAACACTTAAAATAACCCATTAAATATGTATTGGAAAAATACTTCAAGAAATCAAAAGAAATAAAGTTTATACAATTTCTCACTAAAAATTAAGCAATTATTGAACTCCTAAAATTTAATTAATTGGCAAAGGATAGGGATTTTCATATATGAAATAGGCCTTTATGGTATTATCATGATGAGGTTATTTTTACCTCATCATTTCCTCCCCTTCCTAATTCTTTGCAGGTCCTCCTGTCCCCTTATTATAACTCTACCCTCTATTCCATTCTTCATATTTTGCACTAATATCATACAGATCTCTTGCTGTAACATCAAAGTTTACATGGGTATGGTGGAAACCTCTATGAAAAGCAACTCCCCCTTTCCATTCATTGAAGATTCTATCATCTTGATCTGTATTAACATGGAAAGCAGGGGATGGATAGAGCAATAAAGGAGATATGTACCTCATTCCTATCCAATTTGTTCTAAGATCTTCCAAAATTTTGGCCAAGGCATCTGCTCTTCTGAAGGACCATCTGATGCTAAGAGGAGAGATCACCTCTCTTTTCTTTAGATATACAGGTAATGGAGTGTATCTCTCTTCACATGCATGCCAGGCCCTACCAGCCAATTTTTTCCCTTGTTCTATGAAATGATTATAACAGACTCGAAGGCTATCATCATACCTTCCCTTCATTTTCTCGTCCAATAGAAGAGCTACAAATGTATTCTTGAAAGCTGCAGGTCTATTATTTGGAGATCTCATTTGAAGTCCTATACTTTTCTCTACTTGGGCATATTCCTTATTACGTTCTTTCCAATGGATTTGATTCCACATAGTAGACAATAGAGATCTTAATTGCATCTCTCCCACAAAAATATTAACAAAGAAATCAGTATGCTTTTCTAATAGAAGATTATGAGTAAAGAATTCACAGAGCATATCTTCCTCTTTAGGCTTTGAGTTTGCAAATATCTTAACAAATTATTTATCATTAGGTTCATGAGGCTAGTCATTGTAAATTCTGACCAATTTCCATCTAAAACATTGTTCATTCAAAAACATTGAGTACAATCTTGATGGTCTTCTACAAGATAAAAGAAATTCAGCTATCTGACATGCATCTTGTTTTCCCCTATAAGCTTTATGAAATTCTTCTCTTAATAACTCCATTTCCATTTTTAATTTGTTATTTTCAATTTGTGCATTCCTTAGGAAATAGCACTGTTCCATCCATTTCATTAGTAATGGAGGAATATGAATTTGGAACCATTCAGTTACCGTTGGTTCGGTTTGAACTTCTCTGGATTCCATCATTGGTTTACGTGTCCTTTCCTACAAGTCTTGCTCTAATTCCATAATTCTACTAAGAGAAGCATTTAATTCTTCTTTCTGTCTTTTCTTTTCTTCCTCAAAGGCTGAAAACATAAGCATGAAATTTCCTTTTAAATTTTGAATTTCTTTATTTAAACCATCTCTATGTACCTTGTTTTCCTGATTACAATTCTAAATTTGTATTTGCAACTCACCAATAGATGTATCTTTTCCTTGTATTTCCAATTTTAAATCCTAGATTTCTTGATTCCTTTTGCTTATTACAGTCTTGTATGCCATTTTTTCCTCTTGTTGGGATTCCATCTCTTCCTTATTTTTATGCAACTAATTTCTTAGCTCTTCTATTTCTAGTTTCAACTTTTCCACTTCTACATTAATATTTTCAGTTTCAACTATTTCAACAACTTTATTGATAACCAGAGACAAATTTCCTAACACATTATCATCAACCTCCATAGGAAGTGGAGATTGTCCCCTTTCTGTTTCCTATTTTTCTTGATCGAGGGCTTCTTCTTCAGACACTAAATGAAAATGTACTTCTTCAACAAAAAAATCTTTTTCTGAGGATTGGTAAATCGGTTCCTCAGTTTCCAAGGTTTTCTTTTTCTTTTTAGATTTTGAGCTATTCCCTCTACTCTGCACTAGGGTTCTTGTAGATCTAGAGGATAATCTTTTGCTCTGCCTTAAAGGAGGAGTATCCTGATAAGTTAAAATTATTGGAACATTTTGAAGAATGGTCCTTCGTTTCCTCTTCTTAACAGGATTAGTATCCATATTTGGATTTATTATCTCCACATCTTCTGACTGGCCTAGAGTTTCAAACTCCTCATTTTTAAATTCCGGCACTTCCTCACCAAGAATGGTGGGAATTTGGGTTTCAGGAGCCTTAGGGTCTTCGAGGAAGTTGCTCTGGAAGGTGAAGCAACTTGTTTTGAAGATTCTCCTAGTTCTAACTTCCTTCCTGGTGTAGGCTTGTCAAACTTCCCCAAAAAAATTTCCCATTTGCTTCTAGGTTTCTTACAGAAATGGTATTTACAAATTAATTGAATTAACCCATGATGCTTTAATGACCCTGAACCGGTTTTATATCTTTCTATTGAAGAATTAATAGAATCATTCAAGAAATGAGGCAAATTAACCCTTAGAGCAGGGTTTTCCTTACCATGTCCCAAATGTATTAACATGCAGAATGCAGGTCCTACCACAGTAGTAAGTTGACCTTCACAAGTAAAATACTTAATAATCCATGCAACTGCAGTACCCCAGGGTTATAATATAGAAGCTCGTTAAAACCCCTTATTTTGTCCCCTAGTACTGATAACTATCATGGGCTGAGGGTCCCCTTGTCTAAGAAACAATTCTGATAATTTTTGATATGTGATTTGTGTTGTTTCTGATATTTTAATGCCAAAATTTTCTAACCCTGAAAGAGAAGAGATAATTTTTGAACTCACCTTGAAATGCTTCCCATGCAGTGTCACCTGTCCATTAGAGTAATTTTCCGCAAATGCGTTCACCAAATTTTCATTATACCCTTCAAACTTTCTGAAAAAATCCAACCAACACACTTCCTCAAACAACCAAGAAATATTACTTAACCCCAACAATTTTTCCATAGAAGCCAGCTCAGATTTCTTCTTTGTACTGCCCATTTCTGTCTTGTCTCTACCACCCTACTAAAAATTTCAACAATGCCAGAAACTTGTGCACTGATACTTTTGAAAATATGATCAAACTGTAATTATTTACTCTACTCTTGCTCGGAGCTTGTTGTGTAATAATATCAATTTGCATGAAAGGCTGCAAAAAGAGTAGTGTACTTAGCAATTAATCACCAAGTGGCTCAATTTACTAAATTGGGAAAGGAAACTCGTGCCAATCAATTATATTTTATTAAAAAATAACTACTTATTTAAAGCAAAAATTTGTACTTATATTCCATAATCGCTTGAAGATCTCATACCTTTACTGATTTAACAGGGTGATGCAATGGTATTGGCTAAGGTGACGGTTCAATTATTATGACATGAATGAGGAAGCTCATGGATGACGAAGTCATTAATGAAGACAAGCTATTATGGCGAATTTTATTTATAATGGAAAAAGAAGAGCTTTAAAGAAAAAGAAGGCGTGTGTACCAATGTATGATAATCAAAGCATCGAGGAAGATTTGAAAAAAAATTTAGAAAGAAGGTGGCGGAATGAAAAATGGATAAGTTCCGAAGCACGTGTAAGGCATGCATTTGAAACAAAGAAAGTGGATAAGTTTCGGAGAATCACTGAAAGATGCAGCCATAATGGTAACCAAATGAAAGTTCTGGAGCATCATTGAAAGATGCAGCCACAACAACAACCGAATGAAAGTTCTGGAGCATCGTCGAAAGATGCAGTCGAAGCAACAACTAAATGAAAGTTCTAGAGCATCGTCGAAAGATGTAGCTAGAGCAGCAACTAAATGAAAGTTCCAGAGCATCGTCGAAAGATGCAACTGGAGCAGCAACTGAATGAAAGTTTTGGAGCATCGTCGAAAGATGCAGCCAGAGCAACAACCAAATGAAAGTTTTGGAGCATCGTCGAAAGATGCAGCCAGAAAGAAGAAAAATGATGAACACCAATTAACTCAAACTTCAGGAGTTTATATCATTCTACAAGAACATCCTTCCAACATGGTGGGCTGAAGAGTAGGTTCCGGAGCATTGGGCATTCATACCGTCAAGTTCCGGAGCACTGGCTAGCTGGACCATCAAGTTGCAGAGCATCTTGGAACGGTGCTTCGAAAGTTGTTATTCCTTTATGAGAAGTCCTACAAAATGAAAACACATGTTAAGTCCAAAATGAAAATTAATGAAAATTTATTTGAAAACCAATTTGGTACACATCTTTTTATTACAACTTTTCATCATTTTTTTTTTGTTGAATAACAATCAGGTAGACTCTACCTTGGCAGAGTCAATGCATTGGATCTCTCCCTGCATTTCTACCAATTTTGTAAATTCTTCTTTATTAATAGGTTTATGGTAGATATGTAGGTGATGACCATTAACTAAGAGGGTTCGTAAATCACCATCGATGGGTTTTCGCTGAACTGTGTCGTTCGAGAAGACTTCAAAAATTTCATATGGCCCCAACCAATGAGTCCTGAGTTTTCCTTTATGGTCTTTATATCTTGAATCGAATAGCAAGGCCCAGTCACCATTATGGAACTCTCTCTCTTTAATATATTTGTCATGCCAAAATTTCCATTGATGTTGAACTAGTTCAGTTTGATGGACATCATCTAAACGAAGTCATCCAAATCACTTAACTATAAAACTCATTCTATTTGAGCTCGTTTCAAATCTAGACCCAACTCCATAGCTGTATGTAGGGTTTGGAGTTCAAACTCAATGGGGAGAAGAGGTTTCTTCCCAAAAACAAGCTCATAGGGGCTGAATCTAGTTGTAGATTTCCATGTTGTATTGTACGCCCAAACGGCTTCAGGCAATTTCTTGGCCCAATCTCTTCTTCCTGAAGATACCGTTTTTGTCAATATGTTTTCTAACTCCCTATTAGTCACCTCTACTTGACCATTTGCTTGAGGGTGATAAGGGGATGAATTCTTATGACTCACCTAAAAATGGTCCGTAAATGCTAGGAGAACTTTGGACATAAATTGGGGTCCCTAATCTGTAACGATAGTTTGGGGGGCTCCGAATCGAAGAAAAAATTTATTATAGAAAAAATCAGCAACTTGCTCTTCTTTAGCAACTCGTAAAGCTTGAACTTCTGCCCATTTCGTCAGATAATCGGTACAAACTAATATGTATTCTTTCCCTTGAGAGGAAGGATATATGGGGCCGATAAAATCTAACCCCTATTTTTTGAATGGTTCCAAGGTTACCTGAGGTTGCAAAGGAATTTCTGTAGAAGCAGTTGGTCTTCCCACTCTTTGACATTCATCACAACGACGAACATAATTTTTAACGTCTTTATGAATTGAAGGCCAATAATATCCAACACATAAAATTTTATGAGAAGTTCTTTTTGCAGAGTAATGGCCCCTAGAAGGATCATCGTGACAGGCCCTCAGAATACTATAAGTTTCATCAGCCCTGACACATCTTCTCAAAACCATATCAGGTCCACAACGGAATAAAATCCCATTAATCCATTTAAATGGTGCACTCTCTCGAATAAGTCACTTCCTTTGTTTTGATGTAAATCCAAGAGGTACTTCAGAGGTAGCTAAATAGTTGGCAATATCAGCAAACCAAGGAGTCTTTGTAGAGATGGCAAATAGATTTCATCTGGAAACTCATCTTGTATGGGTGCTCGGTCACCCTCTTCTTGTTTGATTCGAGACAAAAATTCTGCCACCTCGTTAAATCTCCCTGGCTTGTCAAGTATTGTCACATTGAACTCCTGAAGGAGTAGTAACCATCTCATTATTCAACCATTAACTAAAGGTTTATTCATTAAATATTTTACAGCTGAGTGATCTGTATAAACTGTAACTTTATATCATGTAATATAATGGCAGAACTTTTTAATGGCATGAACCACAACCAAGAATTCTTTTTCTATTGTCGTGTAGTTTCTCTCAATAGATGTTAGGTTTTTTCTAATAAAATATATGGCATATTTACCCCCATCCCATCTTCTTGCCCTAATACTACACCAATTGCATCATTCGAAGCATCAACATAAATGTGAAAGGGAATACTCCAATTTGGTCCACATAGTACAGGAGCCAAGACAAGCTTCTCCTTTATCGTTTCAAATGATTGTTGACACTCAGACATCCAATTAAACTCCACATCTTTTTGGAGAAGAGAAAACATAGGGGCCGCTATTTTACTGAAGCTTTCTATGAACCTTCTATAATATCCAGCATGTCCAAGAAAACTTCGAACATCTGTTTGTGTTTGAGGAACAATCAATTGTTGAATGACTTCAATTTTTTTAGGATCAACCTTTATTCCTTCCGAGGAAATATGATGACCTAAGACTATTCCTTGTTCCACCATTATTAAACACTTTTCGTGGCTAAGGGGCAGTCGGTTTTCCTCACAAACCTCTAAAACCCTGTCCAGGTTTTGAAGAGCTTCATCATAGGTGGACCCATATACTGTGAAATCATCCATATAAACCTCTACACAATCATTGAAAAGTGCTGCAAATATAGCCAAAATGGCCCTCTGAAAAGTCATTGGAGCATTACAAAGTCCAAAAGGAAGAACTCAGTATGCAAATGTGCCCCAAGGACAAGTAAACGTTGTCTTATCTTGGTATTCTGGTGCTACCTAAATTTGGTTGTAACCACTAAATCCATCTAAAAAGGAGAAATATTTCCTCCCAGCCAAGTTGTCCAAAACCTGGTCAACAAATGGTAAGGGAAAATAATCTCGAAAAGTGGCTTTATTGAGTTCTCTATAATCTACACAAATTCTCAACTTCCCGTTTTTCTTTGGTACAACTACCATAGGTGACACCCACTTACTGTCAGAGATAGGATAAATAAATCCTACATGGAGGAGTTTCTCAATCTCAATTTTGATAAGATCCTTTAACACTGGATTGAGTCTCCTCTGTGGCTGACGTACAGGTCTCATATTAGAATCAGTATAAATGTGATGTGTACAAAAACTCAGGTGAATCCCCCTCATGTCTGTATAGTCCCAAGAAAAAGATTTAGACCTTTTTACCAACACATTAAATAATTTATCCTCTTGTATTTTTGTCAACCAACTATTGACGTTCAAAGTTTTTCCGGGCAACAACATAATTGATTTTGTTCCTGGATAGGCCGAAGTGACAGTATGTATCGGTCGTAACAAGGTATTGAGAGGACAACTATGCGGTATAAGTCGGTGAAATCTTGCAATATCATCAAAGAAATAACTTGTTCTAGGAATCATATTGGCCAAGGGACAAGGCATCCCCATGGTAGCATAATTCTGTTCCATCCCACTTATATCAATCGGTTGTCCCAAATTTTTTGGTACATCCCCCATTATCTCTTCATTCGAGCCTATAGCCAGGTGTGCAACTTGATTTACTAACTTATCCTCTAATTCCTCTCCATGTTGTTTAATCACTACCATGGCCAAGGAGGCCAAACTGTCTTGCCCACTAAATTCTTCTAGTTCATCAACCTAAACTTTATTATATTTGGTGGGTTTAGCAGGAGGATATAAGAATAAATGTTTACTATCTGGACCATGTGAAATGGTCATTCCTCCTTCTCGACAATCAATTTTAGTAGTGACAGTAGCCAACCATGGTCTTCCCAGAATTATTGGATAACTATCTTTGGGTGTCAACGATTGGATTATTTGAAAGTCAACTGGATATTCTGATCCATCAACTTTGACAAGAACATTTTTAATAACACCTTTTGGAATGGCTATAGACTGATTTTCCATTTGTAAGACTGTAGTTGTGGGACTTAAATCAGTAAGACTTAATTTTTCCATCACATCCACAGTCATTACATTGATAGCTGCTCCCAAATCCACTAGTGCATTAGGTATTGCTACTTCATTAATTGTAATAGTTATCAGTGGACTCCCAAGATCATCGTATTTTGGAGCAACAGTCCTTCTAGACAAAAAGTTAGCTAGATAGCCATCGATGTGCACATTGTTTGATCAACTGATTCAACTCAGGAATTTCCTTTATTGCTTGCAGCAAAGGAACCTCTATTTGCAATTGTTTGATCTCCTGAATTAATGCAGTTTCAGAGGCTAATGTCATTTCTGGAGTATCTTTCAGAATTGTTGATTTCAGATGCTCCAGAAATGGTGCTTGAGTTTTCTCCTTTGAAGGGGTATCCTTACTAAGTTCAATCAAAGACTGACCTTCCTCCTCGCGAGGTAAGTTAGCAGCTCTTGCCGCTGAAGGAGACTTAGTAATATTCGCGGGTACGATAGAGTTAGATGGAGTATCCTTCTCAAAATTTTGAGGAATATGTTCTTCCACTACTTCCTCAATGGTGGGCAATTGAAGTGTCCTACCGAAACGTAATTGAACATTTCCACAATGAATTGCATTAAGTCCTACGACATTATCTTGTTCAGTACTATATATCAGAGTATTCTGTTGATTGTTCTTCAGATTGGGAAGTGGTTGCACTGGAAGTTGAGGTTGATTTACCTGCTCAGTCTGAGGTGGCAGTAACAAATTCTATTGTTGATTCCTCCTAGGACCAGTATAAAATTGATTTTTTCCTTGATTCCATTGGGGAGCAATATGTTGTGGGTACCATTGTGGTTGTGATTGGTTTGGCCACTGCTGAGTTCCCCATGATTGACTTGCCCATTTAGGAGGTCACCAATAAGGAGTTCCCCAATTAGGTTGTGGAGGGTAGGGCTGATTCCAAGATGGAGTCCATTGATTACCAGCCCAGTTGTTTTGCGGTCTCCATGCAGGATTGGAATTCTTCCCATAAGAGAAATTACCTCCTTGGCGTTGGTTTAGCACATTTATTTCTTCTTCAACCTTAGCAGTTTTTTTCTTAGTATTCTTAAGATCAGTAAGAAGCTCACATTGATTGGTAGGGTGGTTTTGCTCACAAAGTTGACAAACATTAACCTTGTCTAAAGGACACTCACATAAAAGATGTTTGTTTCAACACCTAGGACAATAGATTGACAAAGTCTCTGGGTTACGTGTCTTGGCTTGTATACCATCCAATGTAGTGTTCAATTGAAGAAGTATGTATGTCTTAAGATTTTCTATTTCTTCTTGGAGCTTACCTATCTCGTTATTCCCTCTGAAAAGATTCATTTTTCGGATTCCTCCTCGAGTACATGAGAAATTGCGACACAAATCACATATGTCTTCAAGGGCTAACTGAGAAACGTCATCTTTTCCCATTAATCAAGACTTCTTCTAGCATCGTCATCGAGCCCCTTAAGGAATATAGTCTTGAGAATCTCAACACTAATAGCCGTTTCTCCACATCGTTTAGATAAGAAAAGAAACCTATCCAAATAGTCCTCTAGACTCTCATCCTCATTTTTCCTAAGTTTAAAAAAATCTTCCTTACGATCACTCACCCTACAATAACTCTAATATTTATTCAAGAACACAGTCTCCATTTCCTCCCAAGATGTAATACTTCCAGTCGGTAGTCCCATAAACCAACGCATGGCCGAATCCTTCAAAGTAGAAGGAAACAACTTCAATTTCTGGTTATCATTTTTATAGTCATAGGTTTGACAAAGGACCTTAAATTCAAAAATAAATTGGTCTGGGTCTTCCGAGGATAAACCACAGAAGGTTGGAAGGAAGGCTGGAGAGATGTTTTTCATCATTGTATCATCATCTGCATCCAGAGCAATAGGATAAGTGAACGTTCTAAGTAGTTGAGGATCATTGTTATTACGGTTAGCATCATTACGCTTAGCTTCAACCCTTCGGTCTCCCATGATGTTTAGAGGAATATGCTCCCCAAGAATAATTTCCTCGACAACAGGTTGTGCTACAGGATGATCTTCAGGAAAATAGTGGAAAGCCTCTGGTGGATTAGGCTCAAGTAGTTCATCAACATTGAGAGCCTTGGGCCTCCCTATGTATAATTGGAATGTTTTTTGGGGGGGTCTTTGGTATAAATCGTCTGTGAGGGCCTCTTTTCCTGACCATGTAGAAAAAGGAAGCCAAAGATAGTATTTTTGGCCTAAAAGAGGTATTCTAGGTGTCTTCTATTAACACTCAAGAAAATGAAGCTAAAGGGTCCCCGACAACGGCGCCAAAAAGTGATAAGCTATCGTTAGGTCCCATTACTTTAGAATAGAAAATTCAATTTTTCGACCGGGTAGGGTTCAAGGCAATTTGCAATAGAAGAAGTCCGGAGTATCTCCCTTAGGTTTTCTAACTTTTGAGAACAACTTAATATTAATTCTAACTTCAAGCTGTCTAACTATAAACTATAAAGCAATCTATCCTAAGAAAACATGAAATGTTTAAACTAAAAAAGATAAGAAAACTAATTTAGAAAGCATGATAACTGAATTAAAAAGTATAGAAACAATTAAACTAAGAAGCTGATAAACTATAAAAATAGAAAAACTTATAACAATCCATAAAACATCTTCTTAACAATAAAGATTCTAACAGTTAATAACATAAACTATGGAAGCAAAAGACAACAAATACTTCAGAACTTAAATTTCATAACAATAAATTCAATAATTCTCATTAGAAGCATCGCCACCTTGGGAACCTCCAAGTCCAATAGAGCCACCACAAACCGTGCTGCAATATTAGAATTGGTGCGATATCATTTGGCTGAGGAGATATATTCCTCACCCAAAAGAAGCTGCACCACCCCAAGAACTAGGGGACCTTAGTCTTTGTAGACCAACTTCAATCTTCCATAACATATCTTGTTGAAGAAATCCCAAAGCTTTCAGGAGGCTCTAAGAGAGACAAGCGTTTCCATATTTTTGAATGAAAAAAATGGAAGATTGGGAGAGGATTTAAAGATGTACATCACCCATTATACATGTGGTGATGCCATCACCACTGGAATCCATATCCATCTGCCATTAAGACCCTGCAGCTGTCATCCTTCCCAACAATGTCGAGCACACCATTCTTTAATGTCAACTTCCTTTCATTCTTCCTTTGCGTCCTTTCCACCGTCCTTGGCAGGCTCCTACCGCACAAACCACACCCTGTCCAACACTTCACATTAATTTCATCCCGCCGCCAAACATCTCCATTGCGCCAACTAGGATGGACACTATCCCATCCCTACCAACCTGACAACATCGTCACCCATGCCACCCCACCTAGCAGCCACGAGAATTAGATAGACCAAATTGCACTAACCTATTTAAAGATATTGAAAATTAAAAGATAAAGTTAAGACTCGCCATATTCTAGAAGAGTTTTGATTGAACTATTTTTCAAATCTTTGAGGCTTTAAGACAAATTTTGAGGTTTGGTGTGAATTTAATTTTATAAGTTAGATAGCAACCATAATGATTTTTTAATAGGTAAGAGTAATTTATCAAGAAGAATCATGACCTATATTGTCTTGATGAGTCAAGTCTTTGACCAAAGTGAAAACCATTTGCTTTTCTTGTATGGATAGAAGAATGCTTTTTCCATATGGATTAAAGAATACATATCTTGTATGGATCGAAGGATTATTTGAATATAATTGCTTACATATATAAATAAAATAATGTTTAAAAAACTTTGATATAATAAAAAAATGAACAATCTATTGGGTTATTGTAGATATATGGTCTATAGTGATGTTCATGAATCATTGAACAAATCTAGGAGGGATGTCATCATCCTTTAAAAGATTATTTTTCATCACTATTGATAAAGATATTTTTCACCATAATATTTTTCAAAATATAGCCCTACTCACCCAATGAGTAGTAATAATATTCACAACAGTTGGATAGATTAATTTTAGATTAATAATCTTCTTTTGTGTTTGAGAGGGGTAGCTCCCTTGTATCATATGTGTATATTTTTGGGGGTATGATTTTAAACAAAAAATAGAAAATACACACAACCTAAAAAATAATAAGAAAAGAAACACCTATTAATATATTAAAGGGTATGAGGACAAATTCTCATACAAGGTAATACCACCATAAATAATTACACATACTTAATAGATTTGAAAAGATATCTATCAAATATTACTCTAATAAAAGAAAAAAAAATATTAATAGAGGATTAAACACAAGATCTCAATTTGACTATTCATATTCTAACATGCAAAGAGAAATAAAATCTACAAAATTATAAAGAAAATCTCACAAATATAGTAGCAATTTACCATTAGAAAATATAAAGTATTCAAGAATGATCTAAATTTTATTTGCATTCTTATTACTCCAAAAATTATTAAGAGCACAAAATATCCTCAATGAGATTTTATATAATTATTGTGAAAAATATCCTTCAATAAAAAAATGGGAAGGGAATAACCTAGTAGAAGAAGACGACAACTAGAAATTGGAAAAGAAAAAGATTCTCTCTTTACACTCATATTGCCTTATATAGTATTTCAAAAGTAACCTCTTATTGAAAAGAGAATTTGAGAATAATTTTTTCCTTTTTGTTTTCTTTTTTGAATAAATTTCACCTTTACTTTATTAGAACGACTTAAATAAAGTTACGTTATAAATAAAAGATAAATTATAAAAAATATCATGATGATACATCTTTATCTTTACTCTAACTAGGATTGTTGGATTTATCTTTAATTGGAATCTTAGATTGTGTGGTAGCAATATTAGCTTTATAATTCATAAATTTGACTAACACTAGAGGTAAAGCTTTGCCATTTGGAATATTTAAACTTCTCAAATGTATCTCCAATCTTAGTAACTCTTCTCCAATTTCCTCAACCTTGTGAAAATTTAAAATTTCATTTCAGATTATGGTTGTACACATTTTTCCTAATTTTTCTATTGCATTATAATCAAATATTATCCTTTTTGTATAACTCTTTTGAGATAATATCTATGAAAACATTCTTCATTGTGTAAACATTTGCCAAGATAATTTCAATCTCATCCAAAATATAAACCCAAAAACCAAGAAATTGATTATAACATCAACCAAAATATAATCACAAGATTTAAATAATCTTTTGAATTTAGTTGAAGATTATTTTAAGACCATCAACTTTCATTCCATACTTTTGAACTATATATGGAACTCATTTTCATTAGGTTTTTTAAATGCTTGCTAAGCAATATAAATATTATATTGATTTTCATTAGCTCTTGAATTCCCCTAATTATTAATGTAAATACATCATCTTCCATCTTTGTCACTTAAGCCTTAACATCAATTTCTTTCTGCTTATTCTAATTCTTCTCATATAGCTTCATAGCCTACTCAATATATATGAGACCATTGAGGGTCAAATTTTTCCACCCAAGCTTCTATTTGTCTTCCATAAGCTTGGTATTTGCTAATATTTTCAACGATATCAAGGTGTATAGTATCATTAGATGAGGATGAAGGAAAATCATCTAATGGTTAAGTAAAATTCTCAATTATTGATTTGATATGGGAATCAAGGACTTCACTTATTCCTCCAATTATTATTTTGATTCATTTTATTTCTCCACTCTCTCAATAAAGTTTACAACTAACATCTAAGCATTGTGAATACCACCCTCATGTGTGGATGGGCCCAAGTAAGTTTCAATAACACCCTCTTATTTTTATTTGTTATGGGCTCAACAAATTCAAAAAATTGATTACCAGAGGATTCAACCATCAAAATTTAGAAGTTGTGTGAAATTTTCTTGGTTGTGGGGCAACCTATATCAATTTAGCTACTGCAAGAAAACTTGGATCTTCTATTTGAGCATGCTTTTTTTCTTTACAAAAACCTCTTTTAATCTAAAGAGAATAGGATGACATTATCTAAGTTTTTAATGTAAAAGGTGAAGAGTATTTTTTGGAGATGAACCAATGTTGGTATTGAATGATTATGGAGATCGAGGAGGATAAGACAAAGAAATGTGTGTATGAAGAGAAGATGTGTGAGGTGGAGAATAAAATAGTGAAGGGCACACAATCTACTGAGATAGGGGGGGTGAATCAATAGATCTAATTAATTCAAAATTCTTAACTTCAACCACAGTTATCAAAATATATTATTCTTCACAACAAACCCAACATATAAAACATAAATCTTCACTACTACTAAGAAACACCAAGAACACACATACACACAAGAGAACACCATATATACATGGAAATACAAGATGGGAAAAACCATGTGAGAATAGCTACTTGGATCTACTATCCAAATCTAGCCTCACAAAGCATAAATATATAAGTGAATTTTACAACATGAAGTAGGCATCAACCTACCAGAGACACCAATCCCCTATTGAATCTATAGGTACCAAATTACTAGAGACCAATCCCTAATTGAATCAATACAATGGGTAGAACACCAGTCCTACCAGAATACAAAGACAATGCTTGCAGATATTCTATGAATCTCATACATGTGCTAGATTTATAACTAACACACTTCCTCACTACATATGATCTTCTAATACTGGAAAACACACTGAAATGCAACTCTTCACCACCTTCTCTCTAGTTTACACTTGTGACCAACTTTTCTTCACACCAATGTAATTCTACTTGACATAATTCATACAATGCATCAAAAAGTTTGAAAGATATATACATGACATTGCATTAACAATCTTCTATGTCGACCAGGGATCCACAAATAGCTAGGATGACATAAGGTGGACCTAAATTCAAATTACATGAAATGTGTAACACATTGGTCCAAAATCAAATTTTGTTGCCTCCAAACTTGCGTGATACCATGTGCTATCACAAAGACCTTAATTAGGTCCTATCTTGATACCACACACAAGAATTGAATTTTGCACACTACTAGTTGTTATTGCACATGTCTCAAATACCAATTGGATGACAAACAAACATAGAGAAACTTCTATCACTTCAAACTTTCTGCATGCTGAACATATCCTCCAAAAACTCTAGAATATGATAGAATAAGTGTAGGCATACTCTCCTTTCAAAATGAAAAGCTTACAATGTCTCCAAAAGGGAGACCTAAGAAACACTAAACCTAATAAATACTAAACTAATTTTTTTTGGAACAATCTTATGAACCACCACTATCATAATGAATAGATACACGTATGATATAACAAGCGTACACCCATAAAAATTTTGGGCTACCTTTGTTCAACAATCTCCCCCTTTGTTCATCTTTAACATCAATGACAACCTTTGTTCAACAATCTCCCCCTTTTCCATTGATGGAAAACAAAAAAATGTTGGGCCACCCATAAAACCAACCAGATGCACACAAAGATATTTCTCCTCCTTAGATTGATTTCTCCCTCTTGGAAAATATAGCATTTTGAGTTCACTTTCTCCCCTTTTGAAATAAATGGAAAAGGTCAATTCCTTTTCCCTCTTTTTTGAATTTTTGGTACTTTGCGTAATCTAGAAACTTATTTCTTGGATAGACTCTCTTTGATTCCAAGCTTTACTGCTTCTGAAAATATTCTGCAAGACCACCCAAACTTCTTGCGATAGGGAGACCAAGCCCCCCCTCAACCTATGCTTCCTCTTGCTTCAAGAGGAGGGAGCAATAACTCCCATCTTCTACTGGAGAAACTCAAATGTCTCCTTCGGAAGTGGTTTTATGAATATCTCTACCACTTTCTCCTTTGTCTCAACATACTCCAACTTTACCTCCTTTTCTGCAACCTTCTCCCTCAAAAAATTATACTTGATTGTAGTGTGTTTTTTCCTTGAATAAATTACTGGATTCTTTGAGATATTTATGGCATTGGTGTTATAAAAAAGAATAGAAATAGGTTCATCAAACTCATTCTTCATCTCCTTTACGTTCTGCTTCATCCAAAGTACCTGCGTGCAACATGAAGTTGCCCCAATATATTCTGCTTCAGCTATAGATAAAGAAATTGAGTCCTATTTCTTGCTCAACCAGGACACCAAACTGTCATCGAGAATGAATGATTTGCCAATTGTGCTCTTCTATTCATCTATGCTTCTTGCCCAATCTACATCTATATAAATAGTTAGAGAGAAATTGTCACTCTTAGGATACCATAGTCCAAAATCCATTATAGCCTTCGAATATCTGAATATTCTCTTTACTACTTTAACACGAGTTTATTTATAGGTGAGCTACTTGAAATATAGTAACCATTCCAATTTCCTACATTATATCTAGCCTAGATCTATCACATAAAATAAACTACTAATCATAGATCTATACAAGGTTTGGTCTACCAAGGAAGATTCATCATCTTTACCCAACTTGCATCTTGTAATCATAAGCATTCCCACCAGTTTAAAATCTTCCATCCTAAACTTACTTAGAATCTCCTTTATGTACTTATTCTGGGAAATAAAAATTATTTTGTCTAATTATGCAATCTACAACCTAAGAAAGAAAGATAATTCACCTAGCATAGACATTTCAAATTCACTTTGCATTTCCTTCTAAAACATCTTTCACATGTCATCACTACTACCAACAAAAATGATATCATCTACATAGACCACAACTATTAGTATTTTATCACCTTCTATTTTTATGTACACACTACTATCTAAAATTCCTCTCTGGAACCCTTGTTGCTGCAAGTATCCACCCAACCTTGAATACCAAGCTCTAGGATCTTGTTTGATTCCATACAAAGCCTTCTTCAATTTGTAAACATAATACAGATTGTCAAAAAATTGAAACCCGTCTGATTATTCAATGTAGACCTCTTTTTCTAGCTTTCCATTCAAAAATGCTGACTTCACATCCATTTGGTATACATTGAAGTTATTGAATGCTGAAAGAGCTAGAAAAATCCTTATTGCTTCCAATCTTGCTATCAGAGAAAATGTCTTCAAAATATATGCCTTCAACTTGAGCATATCCTTTAAACACAAGTCTAGCCTTATTTTAGATCAGTTCACCTTCCTCATTCAACTTTTTTTGCAAACCCATTTGATTCCAATCATATTCTTGCCTTCAGGTATTGGGAAAAGTTCCCAAGTTTCATTCTTCATGATCTAATTTAGTTATTCTTCCATAGCTTCTATCCAACCTTTCTCTTTTCTTGCTTCTAAGACTTAGGCTATCTTTGATAATAATGCAAAGTGTACTTTCTCATTTTCCTTATCAAGTCTCTTTCGTGTTTGAACCCCACTATCTTTGTCTCCTATAATCTGGTCTTTAGAATGATTATTCTAAACATATTTTGCTATATTTTTTGTAATAACTTTTGAATCTTCATTGTTGTTGTGGTTTGGTTCTACATCATCTTCTACTTATGTAATACCTATAGACTGAATTGTTTCATTAAATATCACATTTTCACTTTCTACAATCCTCTTTAGTATTTTGTTACAACATTTGTATGCTTTACTTCTCAAAGAATAACCAAGAAAAATACCTTCACCAGATATGGAATCAAACTTACCCAAATTTTCTTCATCCCTTTTTATGTAGCACTTGCTTGTAAATATCTTAAGATTTCTGACTGAAGCTGGTCTTCCTCTCCATACTCATATGGTGTTTTATCAGTCTTGCATTTGATCTAAACTCTGTTCAGAATATATATATACTGCAGTTTGAACCATTTCTCTCCAATACATATCAAGTAGATTTTCTTGGCATAACATTGTTCTTGCCATTTCCTGTATAGTTCGGTTCTTCCTTTTTGAAACTCCATTTTGTTGTGATGTCCCAGGAGTAGAAAATTACCTTAAGATCCCATGCTCTTCACATAATTTGTTATACTTGTCAAAAGTGAATTCTCCACCTTTGTTAGATCTCAAAACCTTGATTGTTCTTCCAATTTCATTCTCTACTAATGCCTTGAATGACTTAAACTTCTCAAATTCTTCTCACTTCTCTTTTAGAAATGTAATCCAAGTCATCCTAGTATAATCATCAATGAGCATCATGAAATACCTATCTCCTTGTAGACTTTTAGTCCTCATAGGATTGCATAGATATGTATGAACCAAACCCAATGGATCTGATGTAGAATACTCCTTAGCAGAAAACCTAATTTTTGTTTATTTTCCTTCATGACATGGTTTGCAACTGGTAGATTGAGGATTCTTAATATTTGGCATACCATTCCTCCTGAGCTAATCTTTACAATGTCATCAAATTTTATATGTCCCAACCTTTTGTGCCAAATTCAACTTTCTTCTCTCTGCATAGTAAGACAATTTTGTCCATTTAGTTCATTGAGATGATATATGTCATTGTATATCTTGCTTCCTTTTTCAATTAGTTCTCTAGTACTTGATTTCCTAATTTCACAACTTTCAACATTAAAAGATAACTTATAGCCTTTATCACACATCTTAATAACACTCAAGAGATTATGTTTTAGTCCCTCAACATACAAAACTCCATGTGTCTTTGTCCTACCACCATCAAGACTCAAAGTAACCTTACCAAAAATTTTGGCAACATAAGTATTTCCAAGAGTCACAAAATCTCCTTCAAATTTCTTAAAATTTATGAACTTAATTTTATCTCCAGTCATGTGGCTTGGGCGCCCACTTTCTATGATCCACAAATTCTTCTCCTTCTGAGCATGTAGAGAAGTTTGAGAAATCACTGAATTTTTTGACTTCTTCTCTCCCAAAACCTTCTTTCAAACTTTATCTGATTCATGATTCCTACTTTCTGATCCTTTCCTTCCACTTTTTGGTAGAGGAGGACTCATAAAATTGCTTCTGCAATTCCTAGCAATATGTCCAAAATTGTTGCATTTGTGGTAAATGATATTAAAATTGTATAGAGGTGCAAATTCATTATTTTTGACAAAGTTATTTCTTCATATTAGAGCCTTTTTATAGTCCATAGCCTTATGACCAAAATTATTGCAATTTAAACAATAACCAAAGAAAGGATAATTAAACTTGGTGTTGATTCCCTATCTTCTAGATCTTCTTCTCTTCTTCTAAACTTGAATAAAGTCATCATTTTGTTTCTTTCTTTCATCACTTGCAATGATACTTTTATAATTTGTACTTCTAGAACCAATCACTTCCAAACATGCTTTAGCAGTCTTCACAAACTGTTCTCTCACCTTGTTCCTCTGATCATCAAAACCAATTCTGATTTTGACATGTGTAGATCTATGACATCCCAATATCTAATCTAGAGTTTCTCTACTCTTTCCAAACTTCACATATAGCTGCTGATTCACTTTCTCAAGATCTTTTCTTATTGTCACAACTTTTGCTTCTAGCTTCTCACAGTCCTTGTCACTTGACATCAACTTTTTGGTCAAAACTTCTTCAATCCTTTTTGCTTCTTTTGTCTAGTTCTTCAGCTCAACAATCATCTTCTCTACTTTCTCTAGATCCTGAGATACCTCATCTTTAGCCTTCACATCTTCTGCAATTAGCTTCTTCAGTCTCTTAATTTATTTTCTAGCACATAAAAATTCTTCCACAATATCTTCTTCATCTTCATTATTTCTAAAATCCATTTTTGCATCTTCTTCAATAGTTTCAAAAGCCACAAATGCAACTTTTTGTTTTTCATCTCTGGATATATCTTCATCTTTTTCATCACTCGAGTAATCTTCTTCCTCATTAATGTAGAAACTCTAATTTTTCCTTAAACCTTTATTCCTTCTCTAAAATGATTTCTTTCTATATTTTTTCTCAACATTGTTAGAACTCATGTGGGGACATTTAGCCATAAAATTTCCTACTTTACCACAATTAAAACACTTAAAAGGTGACTTTCCTTTATAATTACTAAAACCTCTTTGTAGCTTTCTAAAAAAATTTACTTCCCCCGGATTTGATCCAATATCAATATCTTGATCAACTTGCTTCTTACATACTATAAAAATTGCCTCTTTTCTTATAGCATCTTCACTTTCAAATCTCATTTCAAAAGTATCTAAAATTCCATGTGGTTCAATCATCTTCAAAGCATTTAGATCCTTAGCTTCTTCAATTGTAGAGACTTTAGAATCAAACCTTCTAGGAAGAGATCTAAGTACCTTTTTCACAACATTCTTTTCTTTCAATTCTTCACCAAGACCACAAATAGAGTTGACAACTTCATCAACCCAAAGTAGGAATGTGGAAATACTCTCATCTTTTCTCATCTTCATGCTTTCAAACTGAGATCTATGAGTTTGTATCTTTTCCTCTTTGACTTTGTCATCACCTTCATAAATTGTCTCTAGTTTATCCCATATTTCCTTCATTTTTTTGCATTGCATCACCTTTAAAAAATTTAGAGTTAGTCAATCCACATAAAATGGCATTCCTTGCCTTAGTATTAATTTCACAAGCCCTCTTTTCAGCCTGATCCCTAGGAGGGTTTTTAGGAATGTCATATCCCTCTATCACTAACATCCATGTTAGGAAATAATGCAACATACCCACAATCTTAATCCATTTCCTACATAACCCCATGAGAGAAAAGCGTGCATGCAAGTAACTATAACACATATATCAAAATAGACAAGCCACAATATAACACAAGATATACCCATGGAAAACCCTCAAGAGGAAAAAACCTAACCTCCAAAAGCATCCATACTCCATGTATTATTTAGAAAATAAACAATACATTCACTTACAAGAGTTACAATGAATAATTTTGAAGCATCACGCCTCTCCAATGCATCCTCCATGTGTCTAAGCATGAATCCACACATCCCATGCCATGCTTCACATATGCACTTCTCAGAAAGACTCAATAATGACAAACCACTCACCCAACCAACCTTAACCACTAAACATGTGCTTGATTTTATAGACTCAAGCTCACACAAATACAACCAAGTGGTAAGATAAAACCATTAATCACAAAACCATGTGAATACAAAACCACTAACCCCTTATTTAATATTGGGTACTAAGTTTTCACTTTATTAAATATTTTTCCAAATATTAAATTATTATCCCATGTCTCTCACACATTAAATAATAATACAATGTTACAATACAATATAAAGTGGTCCCCAAATAATTACCTAGTGTGATTAACCACACCTCCTAGGTGCATCACAACTAAATAATTATTTAATTACAACATTATAATATAACATTTTATGTAATGGTGTAAAACACCATATCCCAACATTCTCCCACTTGTTGTATACATTACATAAGGGATCGATCAAGGAAATACATCATCATAGCCATACATGAAACCAAATGAACCTCCAACATGCTATTGTGCTCCATCAAGATACCTGTAATAAAACCAAAGTGACCACCATCTCAAGAAAGAACTCCTCTCATCCTCCAACGTGACACCTATGGAAGAAAATGACATGCCAAGGTGAAGATGCACCAATCCAAAAACTTGAGCATCAAATCCAAGTGATAACAAAGGCTCCAAACAAGCTGCTGCCAAAGGTGAAAAACCCACATGATCAGAAATAGCATCCACAACACATGCTAATTCATCCAACCATCCATACCTCCTAGGTATCGATAATATTAGTAAACTCATGCCAACATATGCAACCCATAAACCACAATCAAGCTCCCTATATCAAACCTGTCAATGAAGAACATACATATCCAGAAATTCCCACTAAATGGGTAATGTCAAAGCATATCAAGTCTACCAATCAAAAATATACCAAGATGTGATCAATGATCAAAACATGAAGTACCAAGAACAATCACAATGATCCACACATGCAACACCAACAACTACACACTCTCTCAAATAATGTCACCATAATCCCTCCAAGTAATATGAACACGAACCTCAAGGAAGGAACCAAAGAATGAAGAGAGAAAACCTGTAAACCATAACAATGTCCTTCTATCAGCACCTCAAAGTGCAACACTATGTCAAGTATGATCTCCTAACAACCCCAAATGAAAGGCCTCAACAAAAACCAACTACTCAATCTCATAGATCAAGTACAACATATGAATCATGTATAATGCCAACATGGATGTAAGCCTCTCAAACCAAGGAAATCAAACTCAAAGTATACATTCCAAAAACAAGGAAATCATCCTAATAACAATCTCCCAAAAACCTCATTAATGAATGATAACATAAACTCAAATACACAAGGAGATAACCATGCTAACCATCTCTCAAAATGAATCCTCCAAAACTAACTATCCATAGCTCAAGATCCATATCTATGAAAGATAAAGCATCATAAAACTATGCTAAATAATCTTCATATGAGTCTGCCAAAATCAATCACCATGACTCAACTCATTCCCATGAGAAATCAAAGCATGAAACATAATCCCATCAAAAATAGGATGGGAAATACCTATTAGATGATAAACCACTAAGTAGACCAAGAGTGGGGAATGAGAATGCTCCTCTAGGATAACCAAGTCATCATGACCACTAAAAGAACAATATCCTCTATAGGTCCATCATGAACTCACATCCATATCCAAGTGAAAGCTCCTCAGACTCCATACTAAAACCTCTAAAGAGTAACCATCTCAAGCAAATGTATGTAATCAGAAGAGAACTCCAACCTCACACACATCTCCAAGTATCCATGAGCACCTCCAACTGATCAATCCATGCTAAGTGTTGATCATCAAAGCTTGCACTTCTCTGATAGCCTTATGGGAAATTCAACGAGTGGGGGACCAATTTGCGCCTCACTAAATGACCTCCAATATTTTTATAGAAAGTTGACTCTTCTTTATGTTTGGGGGAAAAGGTAGAAAGAAATGAAAATAAAACATAAAAAATGGTGATGCGCCAAAGCTTTTATAACATTTCAAACCTTAACTATTCCTTATAACTGATATGATAGACACAAATTTCTGTAGACCCTTCATTTTTAGGAAGAGAATGAGCAACAAAGGCTAGAGAAAGCACAATGCAGTTTTTCAAATCTCCCTGTGGGAAGCACCCATTAAGGTCTAATCATATATAAGGAAACTCTAAAGATTAACAAAAATATTAAAAATTTTATAGGATCCTTCTTCCTTTACAACATAATATGGAAAATGACAAACCCTTTACAGAAAATGAAAAAGTTCAATTGACATAATCCAATTTTCGAAAGCTAGCATTTAACATAGAAGCTTAACAACATATAAATTAGTTATCCAAACTACCTATGAGGCTCAACCCTATCTATAAATTGTGTGACACCTTGATAAGTTTAATTATTCTTTTTGGTGAATAAATTGATGATTTAACTTAATTCCATGTTTAATACTTTGATTTTAGTAGTAACTATTGTAAATGATTATTGTGACAAATTCTCTTCATTAAATGAAAACGGGAAAACTGTTAAGAATGAATGTGAGCAGATAATATTTAGATTCTCGGACAAGTATCATATGAAGAATACACTTAGATCGATATGAGCTAAGAAATTTTGTGTATCTAATATTAGTTTGAATCTCACTAATAAGTTTCATGTTGCTTGGGAAATGATAATAGGTAGGAATAAAGCAGGACTTTGGAAGATCAGGGAGAAGTTTCCAGAAGGATCACTAGCCAAGAATCATCAAGGTAAATTTAAAAGATGACTCTAATCAATTAGAGGTATACCTAAGGTAGGATAATTTGAGGAAAAATTATATAAATTAGATATCAAGTTGAATGATAAATTTTATTACAGGAAGGAGTGTCCAAGAGTAAATTTAGTAGTGTAAATAAAGTATTTAGCTAAGGTTAGGTTTCCATTATTATTTAATGAATGCTCAAAGTTTCCATCTTTTATAGGGAAAGGAAATGAATATATATGTGTACCATGATTTACTAACTATTGAATTGATCTTACTGATATTTTGAACAGGTATTTATTATATTTCTAACCTAACATGTATTTGGAAAAATGCATATGAGAGTAATGCCAAGGGTAAAAGGGAGAACAATCTAGACCCAAGTTAAATATCTATCTTTTGAAATTTTGATTTTTTGACCCTATGACTTGGGAGGTAATTAGGGTTTTGTTTATGTTGTAATTGAGTGGAGGGTTTTAATGATTGGTGGCTTAGTGTAGGTACTTTTTGGATCCTTATTGATTATAGTCTTGTGGTTAAGAGTGTAAGATCCTTTAGGGTTTTCAAATCCTTAGTTAGGTCTTGAATTTCGAATTGGCCTTTAAAGTTGTCTTTTTAGGGTGTTGTATGGTCAATTTCTTTGATATTAGTGCAAAAATAGACCCCTAAGGCCTATACCTATGGAAGGGGGATCTTTTGGACATGTGACTTTGTCCTTAGGACATGATATGACCCTTCAAAAGTCCACTTAAAAAAGTGTGACGAATTTGAGTCCTTGGGAGTTGGGAGAAGTGACGTGTCACTCTCCCACCACTCCCCAAAGTTCATTAATGAACTTGGGAAGAGCATCAAGGCTTTCACATGTGTGAAGCCACCTTGTAAGGGATGTTGGGTAGAGTGTCATAGTACATTCCCCGTCTTCCCAAAGTCTCACACATGTGTGAGAATTGTGGGGATGTGTGTTGAAAGATCGAATGAGAGAGTGAAAAGTGTCTCTCTCTCATTCAAGTGAATTCAAGTTGAATGCCTCTATACTTGGATGGAAAAGAGGAAATGGACATTGCCCACTTCTCCTTTTGGAGAACTTGTGAAGTGAAGAAAAGAAGGAGAGAGTCAAGGATGGAAGAATAGGAGTTCAAAGGAAAGCAGCTTGTAGAGAGATGTGTCTTTTTCCATTTCTTATTCTTAGTATTGGTAGAGATAGCTTGATCTATGCATTGAATCATAAGTAAGAATGTTTAAGGGATATATTAGAGTAATGTGTTGTATAATGAGCAAGCTTGTTATAGCACTAAGCTCTCACCATTGAATTACAATGGTGTATAATGTATTTCTTGCTCGGGGGTATGGCTAGAGCCCACGAGGCTCCATGACGCCATTACGGTAGGGTGGAGAGCAAGACCTTGTTCAAGAGTTTGTAATTCAATTATTTCCTCAAATATTGTGGTAATATTTTAAGTCAAAAAAAAGAGAGAAAGATGGGTTTCATATTATTATTTTTTTTATGAAGAAATGAAAGGAGCAAGTCTTTGATATTTTGCATGAAAATCATATTTTTCTCCATCTTATTGTAATATTGCAACTTAAAAGATGAGTTTTATACTTTGTGTAATTAAGTGGAAAGAGCAAGCCTTATTCATTTGTGTGTATTCATTGTATTCCTAAATCTTGTTTGTAATATTGAAAAGTAGTATTTTCTTGTAGAATGAAAGAATGGAAAGAGAAAAATGTAGTTATTATCATATTATTAATTGTAGTTTCAAATATTATTGTAATATTGAAAGTGTTATTTTCTTGTTGAGAGAAGAATAAGAGATGGATTAAATCAATTTTCTACCCTTGGCTTGATATCACCTTAGTCTTAGTATTGTCTTGAAGTAGGCATGAGAGCTATGGGTGGTAATGGACATTTGAGATAGAATTATTTTGTAAATTTTTTTTTTAAAGTTTAGATAAATCAGCTTGCAACCCTTATTTCCTTATGTAATAAAAAAAAAATTCATATAAGTTGTCCTTTATGAATATAAATAAATAAAAATTCATTTTAAGTTTATACTTAAATTTTATGTGATTCATGTATGTAAATGAAAAAAAAAGAACTTATATCAACACTAATGATAAAAGAACATGTCAATTAGCATTATGATTTAGAAAGTAAATTTGGTAAGTAGCTAACCAATGTGCAATCAATAAATAAAACAAGAGCGTTGGGACTTAGCCGCTTTAAAGTTTCATAGTTCTAAATAAATAAATGAACAAGATAAATCTAAGAATAGTTATTAAATTTTTGATAGTAATAAATATGACTTTTTTTTCAAATATTTTATTGAAGAGGAGAATGAATAAAATATTTAATCTATTTTCAATAAGTACACATATATGCTTCACTATATATACATTTTATCAAATTAGAATGCATTGATATATAATATATATGTGTATGTTTTATAGTTATTTTAAATGATATATTTTATATATTTTGTATATATATTATATATTTAATATCTTATATAACAAACACGCATTTAACTTTAAATGGGATTATGAATAAAAGAAAAGTATTTTTGTTCAAGAAAAAGAAAATATTAATAAATAAAATAAAACAAAAAAAAAAGTGGGGAAGTGCAGCCAACACAACCGCAACACCAGCAAAAGATAAGTAATAATAAATATATATGTAAACACTTACCCCTTCAGCAATTAAAATAATTGCAGTAGGTATTAAAAAAAAAAGAAATTTACAGAGAAGCCAGCCGCCACAATTAAGTAAGTTTTGCTCTGCCATTAATCCCAATATTGGCAGGGTTTAAATTTTAACCTGTATAAGATGAAAATTCACAAGCAAACTGTAAGTAATTCAAATTTTAGCGAATGTGTTGTTGCTGCCCGTTCACGGTCAGCCATGTAAGTTGAAATCTCACGTAGTTGGATTGAGTATGCTGGTTGCTGTAAATAAACAAATAGAGATGTAAGTCATGAAATTTCTGTGAACAAAAGAAACAAAAATAAAGAATAGTAGATTTCATTTCACAAGCTGGAGTTTATTTATTTAAAATACAATAAAAAAAAATGTTAATAGAAGTTTTAGATCGCTGCCTTCAAACACAGTGAATAATGTAATGAATAATGAGAAATAAAAAAAATAAAATAAAACAAAACCCCTCTGCTGTATAACAAAAGAACAAACAGATCATATAGTCCTTCAACAAATAATCCATGTAGAAATATGGCAGAAATTTCTTAGGGGATACCTGCATAGTGGCTCATGATCCAACATCAAATCTACAGGGAAACAAAATAAAATTTGTCTTAATCTCCACCAAAATTGTTAAGCAAGAAAAAAAAAAAAAAGAGGCCTGTGATTCATAGCCGCCGCCCATGCCTTGCCTGCTCTTGATTTTATTTATGGCTGCTAGAAAAATGTTTAAGGAGAGAAAAGTTTAAACAAAAACCTAAATTAGTGAGATCACCACCGTAGAAAGAATGGCAATCAAGCGGTTGCAAATAAGTGTAGGGTGACAATGAGTGTAATTAAAAATTAATTTCCCAACAACCAATACTGCAGGGTACCTCTTCCTTGGGCGTAGCAGGAATTAAATTTCTCGTGTTTTTGTCAGAGCCTACAACTCCCCCTATCATAGCATTAATGATGACCTGTAAGCATTATTAAAATTTAACGCCTCCTTTTTAAAAATTAAATAAAATATAAAATACTCGATGAGCGTTGGCTGATTTCTTTTTGTGATAGTAATGCTAGCATTCAAATAATTGATTTAATAAGTCTTATTAATGGAGTGGATTAAATAATGCTGAAGTTATTATTAATGAAAAAAAAAATAGTTCATTAAAAGAAAGTCACATTTGATTAATATTGATTAAAAACAAAAAAATAAATACCATCAACTGGGGCGAATCCAACGGTACGTTGTGATTAAATATTGCTACTGTTAAGTCATATGTTTATATGGTTAAAATATTAATTAGCACGTAAATAAAGATCGCTTTAATAGTTATTCGGTGATTAAGTGATACGACCTATTATTGTCAAAGTTGATTAAAATTAAATGAGGATCTAACTTTTGATCAGATAACCATATTGTTATGAATAGATTGAAGCATAATCTGAATAAGATTAATAAACTTAATTCTTTAAATTTAATTGAACAATAACATGTCCATATGGGTTAATAAATAATAAAATTTTAGTGATGACTAAGTCAATTTAATGACTCAATAATCATACCATTTTTCTTAATAAAATAATATCGAAGGATAGTTTAGTTGCAATTCAACATTTCAATAGGAAAATTGTTATTTGGATGCAATTTAATATTCAGCCAAAAGCATCGTTATTGACTTTTAATCACCAATAAAAAAATTATTTAACAAATCAATAATATATATATAAATTAACAATATTACTATTGTTTACTCACCTAAGTAGAACATTATTGTTTAATCCTTGGATGCTCTGTACCCTTATTAATTCACTCTCAAAACAAATATGATATAGATCAC
>VDFB02262033.1:66129-118187 GCA_007258455.2 Sequoia sempervirens | reverse complement strand
ATTTACAAATAGACATACAAGCAAAAAAAAGAAATATGGTTGACTTTGTTTCACCATGCGCTCCTAAAAATAACCTCAGACTTTTCTAGCTATTTTAAATACATTCATATTCCTATTTGCTATCTAAAAAATTTTCCTAACTCATAGCTACATGACCTTTACCTCTGGCAGAACTCAACACTGTGTCACTTGTTATATTGTGTTGTGTATCTAATAATATAGTTTTGTTCGGCAGAAATTTATTTAGTTAGAATATATCTAACCCTAAATTAGCTCTTGATCAATCTTAGTGATTAAGACTTTGATTAAAATTTATTATATTCACTTTTTTAAGCTCTTTTACTTATTTATTTTATTTCAATCACTCTTTAAATATGGTTATTATGTTGGAAATTATGAGTTATTTTGAAGGGTCAATTGAGATATCTTTATGATAGGAGAAAGTTAATTTTAAGTGAAGGTAAAATATTGGATTAGGTCATTTAAATTAAAGTGAATTGATTTATTTCATAAATAGATAGGTTTTTAATTTAAATGTTTCTGATTAAATGATAAATGATCTAGATTACTCTTAGTTAATTATGTGAGGCCCAACCCTATCTATAAATTGTGTGACACCTTGATAAGTTTAATTATTCTTGTTGGTGAATAGATTGATGATTTAACCTAATTCCATGTTTAATATTTTGATTTTAGTAGTAACTATTGTAAATGATTATTGTGACAAATTCTCTCCATTAAATGAAAATGGGAAAACTGTTAAGAATGAATGTGAGCAGATAATATTTAGATTCTCAGACAAGTATCATATGAAGAATACACTTAGATCGATATGAGCTAAGAAATTTTGTGTATCTAATATTAGTTTGAATCTCGCTAATAAGTTTCATGTTACTTGGGAAATGATAATAGGTAGGAATAAAGCAGGACTTTGGAAGATCAGGGAGAAGTTTCCAGAAGGATCACTAGCCAAGAATCATCAAGGTAAATTTAAAATATGACTCTTATCAATTAGAGGTATACCTAAGGTAGGATAATTTGAGGAAAAATTATATAAATTAGATATCAAGTTGAATGATAAATTTTATTATAGGAAGGAGTGTCCAAGAGTAAATTTAGTAGTGTAAATAAAGTATTTAGCTAAGGTTAGGTTTCCATTATTATTTAATGAATGCTCAAAGTTTCCATCTTTTATAGGGAAAGGAAATGAATATATATGTGTACTATGATTTACTAACTATTGAATTGATCTTATTGATATTTTGAACAGGTATTTATTATATTTCTAACCTAACATGTATTTGGAAAAATGCATATGAGAGTAATGCCAAGGGTAAAAGGGAGAACAATCTAGACCCAAGTTAAATATCTATCTTTTGAAATTTTGATTTTTGACCCTATGACTTGGGAGGTAATTAGGGTTTTGTTTATGTTGTAATTGAGTGGAGGGTTTTAATGATTGGTGGCTTAGTGTAGGTACTTTTTGGATCCTTATTGATTATAGTCATGTGGTTAAGAGTGTAAGATCCTTTAGGGTTTTCAAATCCTTAGTTAGGTCTTGAATTTCGAATTGGCCTTTAAAGTTGTCTTTTTAGGGTGTTGTATGGTCAATTTCTTTGATATTAGTGCAAAAATAGACCCCTAAGGCCTATACCTATGGAAGGGGGATCTTTTGGACATGTGACTTTGTCCTTAGGACATGATATGACCCTTCAAAAGTCCACTTAAAAAAGTGTGACGAATTTGAGTCCTTGGGAGTTGGGAGAAGTGACGTGTCACTCTCCCACCACTCCCCAAAGTTCATTAATGAACTTGGGAAGAGCATCAAGGCTTTCACATGTGTGAAGCCACCTTGTAAGGGATGTTGGGTAGAGTGTCATAGTACATTCCCCGTCTTCCCAAAGTCTCACACATGTGTGAGAATTGTGGGGATGTGTGTTGAAAGATCGAATGAGAGAGTGAAAAGTGTCTCTCTCTCATTCAAGTGAATTCAAGTTGAATGCCTCTATACTTGGATGGAAAAGAGGAAATGGACATTGCCCACTTCTCCTTTTGGAGAACTTGTGAAGTGAAGAAAAGAAGGAGAGAGTCAAGGATGGAAGAATAGGAGTTCAAAGGAAAGCAGCTTGTAGAGAGATGTGTCTTTTTCCATTTCTTATTCTTAGTATTGGTAGAGATAGCTTGATCTATGCATTGAATCATAAGTAAGAATGTTTAAGGGATATATTAGAGTAATGTGTTGTATAATGAGCAAGCTTGTTATAGCACTAAGCTCTCACCATTGAATTACAATGGTGTATAATGTATTTCTTGCTCGGGGGTATGGCTAGAGCCCATGAGGCTCCATGACGCCATTACGGTAGGGTGGAGAGCAAGACCTTGTTCAAGAGTTTGTAATTCAATTATTTCCTCAAATATTGTGGTAATATTTTAAGTCAAAAAAAAGAGAGAAAGATGGGTTTCATATTATTATTTTTTATGAAGCAATGAAAGGAGCAAGTCTTTGATATTTTGCATGAAAATCATATTTTTCTCCATCTTATTGTAATATTGCAAGTTAAAAGATGAGTTTTATACTTTGTGTAATTAAGTGCAAAGAGCAAGCCTTATTCATTTGTGTGTATTCATTGTATTCCTAAATCTTGTTTGTAATATTGAAAAGTAGTATTTTCTTGTAGAATGAAAGAATGGAAAGAGAAAAATGTAGTTATTATCATATTATTAATTGTAGTTTCAAATATTATTGTAATATTGAAAGTGTTCTTTTCTTGTTGAGAGAAGAATAAGAGATGGATTAAATCAATTTTCTACCCTTGGCTTGATATCACCTTAGTCTTAGTATTGTCTTGAAGTAGGCATGAGAGCTATGGGTGGTAATGGACATTTGAGATAGAATTATTTTGTAAATTTTTTTTTTAAAGTTTAGATAAATCAGCTTGCAACCCTTATTTCCTTATGTAATAAAAAAAAAATTCATATAAGTTGTCCTTTATGAATATAAATAAATAAAAATTCATTTTAAGTTTATACTTAAATTTTATGTGATTCATGTATGTAAATGAAAAAAAAAGAACTTATATCAACACTAATGATAAAAGAACATGTCAATTAGCATTATGATTTAGAAAGTAAATTTGGTAAGTAGCTAACCAATGTGCAATCAATAAATAAAACAAGAGCGTTGGGACTTAGCCGCTTTAAAGTTTCATAGTTCTAAATAAATAAATGAACAAGATAAATCTAAGAATAGTTATTAAATTTTTGATAGTAATAAATATGACTTTTTTTTCAAATATTTTATTGAAGAGGAGAATGAATAAAATATTTAATCTATTTTCAATAAGTACACATATATGCTTCACTATATATACATTTTATCAAATTAGAATGCATTGATATATAATATATATGTGTATGTTTTATAGTTATTTTAAATGATATATTTTATATATTTTGTATATATATTATATATTTAATATCTTATATAACAAACACGCATTTAACTTTAAATGGGATTATGAATAAAAGAAAAGTATTTTTGTTCAAGAAAAAGAAAATATTAATAAATAAAATAAAACAAAAAAAAAAGTGGGGAAGTGCAGCCAACACAACCGCAACACCAGCAAAAGATAAGTAATAATAAATATATATGTAAACACTTACCCCTTCAGCAATTAAAATAATTGCAGTAGGTATTAAAAAAAAAAGAAATTTACAGAGAAGCCAGCCGCCACAATTAAGTAAGTTTTGCTCTGCCATTAATCCCAATATTGGCAGGGTTTAAATTTTAACCTGTATAAGATGAAAATTCACAAGCAAACTGTAAGTAATTCAAATTTTAGCGAATGTGTTGTTGCTGCTCGTTCACGGTCAGCCATGTAAGTTGAAATCTCATGCAGTTGGATTGAGTATGCTGGTTGCTGTAAATAAACAAATAGAGATGTATGTCATGAAATTTCTGTGAACAAAAGAAACAAAAATAAAGAATAGTACATTTCATTTCCAGATAAACAAATAGAGATGTAAGTCATGAAATTTCTGTGAACAAAAGAAACAAAAATAAAGAATAGTAGATTTCATTTCACAAGCTGGAGTTTATTTATTTAAAATACAATAAAAAAAAATGTTAATAGAAGTTTTAGATCGCTGCCTTCAAACACAGTGAATAATGTAATGAATAATGAGAAATAAAAAAAATAAAATAAAACAAAACCCCTCTGCTGTATAACAAAAGAACAAACAGATCATATAGTCCTTCAACAAATAATCCATGTAGAAATATGGTAGAAATTTTCTTAGGGGATACCTACATAATGGCTCATGATCCAGCATCAAATCTAGGAAACAAAATAAAATTTGTCTTAATCTCCACCAAAATTGTTAAGCAAGAAAAAAAAAAAAAAGAGGCCTGTGATTCATAGCCGCCGCCCATGCCTTGCCTGCTCTTGATTTTATTTATGGCTGCTAGAAAAATGTTTAAGGAGAGAAAAGTTTAAACAAAAACCTAAATTAGTGAGATCACCACCGTAGAAAGAATGGCAATCAAGCGGTTGCAAATAAGTGTAGGGTGACAATGAGTGTAATTAAAAATTAATTTCCCAACAACCAATACTGCAGGGTACCTCTTCCTTGGGCGTAGCAGGAATTAAATTTCTCGTGTTTTTGTCAGAGCCTACAACTCCCCCTATCATAGCATTAATGATGACCTGTAAGCATTATTAAAATTTAACGCCTCCTTTTTAAAAATTAAATAAAATATAAAATACTCGATGAGCGTTGGCTGATTTCTTTTTGTGATAGTAATGCTAGCATTCAAATAATTGATTTAATAAGTCTTATTAATGGAGTGGATTAAATAATGCTGAAGTTATTATTAATGAAAAAAAAAATAGTTCATTAAAAGAAAGTCACATTTGATTAATATTGATTAAAAACAAAAAAATAAATACCATCAACTGGGGCGAATCCAACGGTACGTTGTGATTAAATATTGCTACTGTTAAGTCATATGTTTATATGGTTAAAATATTAATTAGCACGTAAATAAAGATCGCTTTAATAGTTATTCGGTGATTAAGTGATACGACCTATTATTGTCAAAGTTGATTAAAATTAAATGAGGATCTAACTTTTGATCAGATAACCATATTGTTATGAATAGATTGAAGCATAATCTGAATAAGATTAATAAACTTAATTCTTTAAATTTAATTGAACAATAACATGTCCATATGGGTTAATAAATAATAAAATTTTAGTGATGACTAAGTCAATTTAATGACTCAATAATCATACCATTTTTCTTAATAAAATAATATCGAAGGATAGTTTAGTTGCAATTCAACATTTCAATAGGAAAATTGTTATTTGGATGCAATTTAATATTCAGCCAAAAGCATCGTTATTGACTTTTAATCACCAATAAAAAAATTATTTAACAAATCAATAATATATATATAAATTAACAATATTACTATTGTTTACTCACCTAAGTAGAACATTATTGTTTAATCCTTGGATGCTCTGTACCCTTATTAATTCACTCTCAAAACAAATATGATATAGATCACCTTAGATTACCTTTAATTATTCACAATTTAATTTTAGATGAGATTACATCCAATATTTCTTTTAGTATCATCTTACACCTATACCCAGTATCATGTTGATACTTTTATGACCCTCCCATACAACTTTTACACCCGAGTTAAGTAGTGGCTCTTGAGGTTGCTCAACCCACATCATGTGTTGTGTTACACTGCAAACCCTTGGAGTGTTAATTTAATTTATGTTTCAAAAAATAAAAATAAAAAAATTGGGTTTTTCTAGCAAAATATTGGGCATGACATTTTGGTATCAGAGCCCTAGGTTGCAACTCTAGGGAACTCTGGGAACAATATGGGAATTAAGAGTTGTGTGTGTATGAATAATTGTGCAAACCTCCTTGTGTTAGTCAGACTATCAGGCTAATTGGAAAATTCTAGAGAACTTACCCTATATAGAAAATGAGAAATATAGTGGTTATTACCCAATCTAGTTAGAGTTGTGATGTACCCTATGGTCAAAGATTGAACAAAATCCATGGTTCAAATAAATGTTTAATTGAAAGCATTTTATCTTTAAGAATTAATCAGACAAAATAGGTTCCCTTGATTTAAGTAAGGACGGTGGAGGAATTAGTCTAGCTAACAATGGTTATGACATTAATCTAGTCTTTTGGCATTAAACTTTCTTAAACCTTAAAAAGGTATAATTGAGCTTTGAAACATAGTCTTTTTATAAAGTGTATAAATAGTGTTATAAGACATCATGATGTGTATTATTAAAGAAACATTATTTTGTTGGCTTCCTAAGTTGATAATTATCAAATACAATAGTAATGCTACTTCTTGAAGTTATGGTTGTTTTGGGAGCAACATATTTTCTTACAGGAACCTTAATACAAATAAAGAATAGAAGTTATACTTTTGAAGATTTATCACTAGATAAAGGAAGGAACTATATGAACCTCTAAAGGGGATTAATGTGTTAAAGGTTGTGGTTGAATAAGGTTAGATCTCTAAACCCTTAAATTGATTAAATCAATTTGACAACAAGAATGGAATTAAAAAAAAAAAACCCCACAAACTGTGTATTATGAGGAATTTGAGCAACCATATAGTTAGATTCAAACTCTTAACAAAGATTAAAACTAAACCTTTAGGGTGTAGGTTGTTTGACAAAATAAATAAATTAAGGACTTGTTTACAAATTGGTATTAATACACGCATGAACTAAGAATCTTTTACACCTTGACCATGGAATTTATAGGCCCTATTCTATTACCCAAAGGTATTGATTTACATATAAGTGTATAAGGGTTAATCTCGTGAAGCAGCAAACAATTCACTTTATGGTTGGTAAGAAAAAAAAAAAATTTCATGTATGATGGCATCAACTAAGGATAAAAGCCTTGCAATGCATAGTAAATCCAATTTTTAAAAGTGGTCAAAATCATATTTTAGCTTGAATTAAATGGGTAAACTTTAAGTTATCCTAACACTTTTGCAAGTAAACAAAGACTTAGTGAATGTAATAGAAATACAACTAATAAATCTTGGAGTTGTTTTACCAATAGACTAAAATAGCAAATGATAGAACATGATTCAAGTCATAGGTGAGAATGTATAGAAAGTTGCAACTAAGTTAAGATTGGTGAAAATTGAATTAGATATTGTATAAATAACTTAATTCTAGAAAATTAAACATACCTTTGTGATGAGACCATATCAAAATGTGAACTTGATGTTAAAACTTTATCTAGAATGCATGCTATTACTACTTTCCTTATAAATGAGCTAATAAATAAAGTCTTGTTGGAGCCAAAATAAGAAAGGATTGTATGTCTAATATGAAGTAATAATATATTCAATTAGGTGTTGACCTTTAAGGTTGTGTATATGTCACAAGAATTGAAGAATCAATTGTTTGAATTTATAAATTGGGTGAGGAATTATGTAAAAAAATTAGTGAATTGAATGATTGAGAAACTCAATGGTATCATCAAGGACATGACAATTTCCATGAAAGACTCCCAACTAATGTTGTGCATTTCTAGATACCAATGACTAGTACTCTTGAGGAAAATATGTGTGTGTGTGTGTGAAAGAGAAACACACTGGAGAAAACTTAGAGGTAGGAATTGTTACTCATTGTATGTCGTTGTACCTTAAGAAGTTAGAAATAATTGTGATTACAAAAAAATTATGATTATAACATGTGATTAAATGAGTCAACCTTAGGTAGTGAAATGCAATATTTGTTTAAAAATATATATAGATTAATGAGTTGTGAAAATTATTATTCTATGATTTATCATGTGTTTTATGAATTGAGTGTGCTTTCTCCTCTTGTATTATAATGTTTCAAAAGAAAATGATTGATTAACTTCTTTATTGAGTAGAAAACATTCTTTATCATGTGGCAAAATATATATAATGGAATTACCATATGGATATGTTAGTGAACATGTAACAAACATAGTTGAATGAAAGAGGAAGGACAATATGGATTCAAATATAGAAAACCAATATTGATCATATATGTGATGTTGGACAATGGATTAGTAAGATAAAAGTATGATATACCATGTATTGTTAAACCTAAGAAAATGGAGTACTACCTAGGCTATAGTTGTGCATCGTCTAGTGATTTCCTTTACATATGCAAAGTGAGTAGAGATTTACAAAATTGAGAAGAAAAGTGAATTTCACCTAAAGAAAATGGAGTGTATTTAAGTACATTGATTTTGCTATGTTATATGAAAAATTTCATAGAGTGTATTGTGTTATGTCATGTGATGTGAAACCAGTAAATGTGTTGTGCCCCAAGTATGAGATACAGGGTATCCGACTTGGGATAAGGGTGGTGGACGTCTAGTACGATCCCCTATGTGTACCCTTTGTGATGGTCCATTGTGTAAGTTAGCTAGTTAAGAAATGATGTAAACATGATATGTGTGGACGTGTGTTTATTAAAAGCAATGTGATGTATTCCTTTGTGTTAGTCTTGTTTGTATGTTAAATGTGTACCCCTAGCGTTTGGTTCCCCCCTAATGGGAGTGTGATGCCAGCTAGTGTAAATAGGGGTTGAGAGGCACATGGTCTACCATCAGGAGATTACGAGCTCAGGGTGTTGTCCCTAATCCTGATAAAGGATCTATGTCAAGTCATTGTAATCTTCCCATGGACGTTGACCATGGCCTACTCCCCCACATATGAGAGCCACACTTGTTGGTTCATAGTGCAAACCTATTCCTTGATGTTTATAACCCATGGGTAAAGGATGGAATAACATGGACTACCAGTGATTCATACTTATGTGGTCAGGGACCACCAGTTACTCATATTCATGTGGTCAGGGACCACCAGTGCTTCATGTTTATGTGGTCAGGGACCACCAGTGATGTATATTAATGTGGTCAGGGACCACCGTTATTCATATTTATGTGGTCAGGGACCACCAGTTATTGCATGCTATAATACTTATGATGTGGTTAGAGAACCACCATTCCCCTCCTCCCCTTAGGTGGCTTATCAAGTCACGTGGTGCTTGTAATGTGCAAATTTTATTGTTGAAATATGAATTATTTGTAATTCTTGATTGATGTTTTATTTTATTATGCGCCAGCAATGTGTAATTTTACATTTATGTACTTAGGCTATTTAGCCATTTGGAAGTTGTTATATAGTCCGATTTGCCTCAAGGACTTGTTTAATTTTTCCTTTGAATTATGATTGGAAAGTTGCAATGTAGCTACAATTTATCTTTATTTTGTTTCTCTTGAATTTATAAGTTCCCTCTTGGGAGTTTTATTGAAACTTTGGTTTATGATCTTGTGTTATTCAGTTTGAGGCTTTCTCCTTGGTTGCAAATTTGCTGGCATGTGTGGTGTAATGTGGAATTTGTAAACTGCCATATCCCGGGGGGGTTCCCTGGCAGGTCGTATAGGGGAGTAGATGTGTTGGGGAATTATTTTCAAAGGGGTTGTGAATGGGACCGATATGGGACGGTCATTAATCCATTCTTCCCTCATTCTATGATTATTCTTATCTATATGGAGGAGTCCTTAGAGAAGGGCCTCAAGTGGTATCCAAGAATATCCATCCTTGTAAACCCCATTATGTGAGCCTTGTGTTGTAAATTATGTAACTGTATGAGGACAGGCGCACCCATTGGGAAAACCACCCCTCTATATGAGGGCAGGTGCACCCAATTGGGAAGAGCATCCTTGCTATTGTTGTGTGTACATGTGAAAATTGCAAGTAAATGTGATGTGTTGTACCTGTGAACTATGTGACAAAGATAGCAACAAATGATGCAAATTTAATATTCCTTGAGACATGAATTGATATTGGAACAAAAATAGTTTCTAACATCGTGAGTGATGTTTGTAATGCAAAAGGGAACCTTGAAGGGTATCCAAGGATGATAATGTGTTTGGATATATGTTGGTGTATTTTTTTATCAAGAATGTTAATAGCATGGATGACTACTAGTATTTGTTATATTGTGAGTATATCGAATAAATGTTTTATGATGAAAAATTATGTTCTAAGTATTTAGGTGATTGGATTATGGAAGTGGTGTCCCTACACATGTAATGATGAATTAATGTTTTGTACCTTTATGGTAAGATAATTAGTATATTTAACTTGTCATGTGTGTTTCCATACTGGGAATTAGGATTCCAAACCTTAACGACTTCCAGGAGGAAGTCCAATCTAAGGGGAGGGAGATGTGAGGCCCAACCCTATCTATAAATTGTGTGACACCTTGATAAGTTTAATTATTCTTGTTGGTGAATAAATTGATGATTTAACCTAATTCCATGTTTAATATTTTGATTTTAGTAGTAACTATTGTAAATGATTATTGTGACAAATTCTCTTCATTAAATGAAAATGGGAAAACTGTTAAGAATGAATGTGAGCAGATAATATTTAGATTCTCGAACAAGTATCATATGAAGAATACACTTAGATCGATATGAGCTAAGAAATTTTGTGTATCTAATATTAGTTTGAATCTCGCTAATAAGTTTCATGTTACTTGGGAAATGATAATAGGTAGGAATAAAGCAGGACTTTGGAAGATCAGGGAGAAGTTTCCAGAAGGATCACTAGCCAAGAATCATCAAGGTAAATTTAAAAGATGACTCTAATCAATTAGAGGTATACCTAAGGTAGGATAATTTGAGGAAAAATTATATAAATTAGATATCAAGTTGAATGATAAATTTTATTACAGGAAAGAGTGTCCAAGAGTAAATTTAGTAGTGTAAATAAAGTATTTAGCTAAGGTTAGGTTTCCATTATTATTTAATGAATGCTCAAAGTTTCCATCTTTTATAGGGAAAGGAAATGAATATATATGTGTACCATGATTTACTAACTATTGAATTGATCTTATTGATATTTTGAACAGGTATTTATTATATTTCTAACCTAACATGTATTTGGAAAAATGCATATGAGAGTAATGCCAAGGGTAAAAGGGAGAACAATCTAGACCCAAGTTAAATATCTATCTTTTGAAATTTTGATTTTTGACCCTATGACTTGGGAGGTAATTAGGGTTTTGTTTATGTTGTAATTGAGTGGAGGGTTTTAATGATTGGTGGCTTAGTGTAGGTACTTTTTGGATCCTTATTGATTATAGTCATGTGGTTAAGAGTGTAAGATCCTTTAGGGTTTTCAAATCCTTAGTTAGGTCTTGAATTTCGAATTGGCCTTTAAAGTTGTCTTTTTAGGGTGTTGTATGGTCAATTTCTTTGATATTAGTGCAAAAATAGACCCCTAAGGCCTATACCTATGGAAGGGGGATCTTTTGGACATGTGACTTTGTCCTTAGGACATGATATGACCCTTCAAAAGTCCACTTAAAAAAGTGTGACGAATTTGAGTCCTTGGGAGTTGGGAGAAGTGACGTGTCACTCTCCCACCACTCCCCAAAGTTCATTAATGAACTTGGGAAGAGCATCAAGGCTTTCACATGTGTGAAGCCACCTTGTAAGGGATGTTGGGTAGAGTGTCATAGTACATTCCCCGTCTTCCCAAAGTCTCACACATGTGTGAGAATTGTGGGGATGTGTGTTGAAAGATCGAATGAGAGAGTGAAAAGTGTCTCTCTCTCATTCAAGTGAATTCAAGTTGAATGCCTCTATACTTGGATGGAAAAGAGGAAATGGACATTGCCCACTTCTCCTTTTGGAGAACTTGTGAAGTGAAGAAAAGAAGGAGAGAGTCAAGGATGGAAGAATAGGAGTTCAAAGGAAAGCAGCTTGTAGAGAGATGTGTCTTTTTCCATTTCTTATTCTTAGTATTGGTAGAGATAGCTTGATCTATGCATTGAATCATAAGTAAGAATGTTTAAGGGATATATTAGAGTAATGTGTTGTATAATGAGCAAGCTTGTTATAGCACTAAGCTCTCACCATTGAATTACAATGGTGTATAATGTATTTCTTGCTCGGGGGTATGGCTAGAGCCCACGAGGCTCCATGACGCCATTACGGTAGGGTGGAGAGCAAGACCTTGTTCAAGAGTTTGTAATTCAATTATTTCCTCAAATATTGTGGTAATATTTTAAGTCAAAAAAAAGAGAGAAAGATGGGTTTCATATTATTATTTTTTTTATGGAGAAATGAAAGGAGCAAGTCTTTGATATTTTGCATGAAAATCATATTTTTCTCCATCTTATTGTAATATTGCAACTTAAAAGATGAGTTTTATACTTTGTGTAATTAAGTGGAAAGAGCAAGCCTTATTCATTTGTGTGTATTCATTGTATTCCTAAATCTTGTTTGTAATATTGAAAAGTAGTATTTTCTTGTAGAATGAAAGAATGGAAAGAGAAAAATGTAGTTATTATCATATTATTAATTGTAGTTTCAAATATTATTGTAATATTGAAAGTGTTATTTTCTTGTTGAGAGAAGAATAAGAGATGGATTAAATCAATTTTCTACCCTTGGCTTGATATCACCTTAGTCTTAGTATTGTCTTGAAGTAGGCATGAGAGCTATGGGTGGTAATGGACATTTGAGATAGAATTATTTTGTAAATTTTTTTTTTAAAGTTTAGATAAATCAGCTTGCAACCCTTATTTCCTTATGTAATAAAAAAAAAATTCATATAAGTTGTCCTTTATGAATATAAATAAATAAAAATTCATTTTAAGTTTATACTTAAATTTTATGTGATTCATGTATGTAAATGAAAAAAAAAGAACTTATATCAACACTAATGATAAAAGAACATGTCAATTAGCATTATGATTTAGAAAGTAAATTTGGTAAGTAGCTAACCAATGTGCAATCAATAAATAAAACAAGAGCGTTGGGACTTAGCCGCTTTAAAGTTTCATAGTTCTAAATAAATAAATGAACAAGATAAATCTAAGAATAGTTATTAAATTTTTGATAGTAATAAATATGACTTTTTTTTCAAATATTTTATTGAAGAGGAGAATGAATAAAATATTTAATCTATTTTCAATAAGTACACATATATGCTTCACTATATATACATTTTATCAAATTAGAATGCATTGATATATAATATATATGTGTATGTTTTATAGTTATTTTAAATGATATATTTTATATATTTTGTATATATATTATATATTTAATATCTTATATAACAAACACGCATTTAACTTTAAATGGGATTATGAATAAAAGAAAAGTATTTTTGTTCAAGAAAAAGAAAATATTAATAAATAAAATAAAACAAAAAAAAAAGTGGGGAAGTGCAGCCAACACAACCGCAACACCAGCAAAAGATAAGTAATAATAAATATATATGTAAACACTTACCCCTTCAGCAATTAAAATAATTGCAGTAGGTATTAAAAAAAAAAGAAATTTACAGAGAAGCCAGCCGCCACAATTAAGTAAGTTTTGCTCTGCCATTAATCCCAATATTGGCAGGGTTTAAATTTTAACCTGTATAAGATGAAAATTCACAAGCAAACTGTAAGTAATTCAAATTTTAGCGAATGTGTTGTTGCTGCCCGTTCACGGTCAGCCATGTAAGTTGAAATCTCACGTAGTTGGATTGAGTATGCTGGTTGCTGTAAATAAACAAATAGAGATGTAAGTCATGAAATTTCTGTGAACAAAAGAAACAAAAATAAAGAATAGTAGATTTCATTTCACAAGCTGGAGTTTATTTATTTAAAATACAATAAAAAAAAATGTTAATAGAAGTTTTAGATCGCTGCCTTCAAACACAGTGAATAATGTAATGAATAATGAGAAATAAAAAAAATAAAATAAAACAAAACCCCTCTGCTGTATAACAAAAGAACAAACAGATCATATAGTCCTTCAACAAATAATCCATGTAGAAATATGGCAGAAATTTCTTAGGGGATACCTGCATAGTGGCTCATGATCCAACATCAAATCTACAGGGAAACAAAATAAAATTTGTCTTAATCTCCACCAAAATTGTTAAGCAAGAAAAAAAAAAAAAAGAGGCCTGTGATTCATAGCCGCCGCCCATGCCTTGCCTGCTCTTGATTTTATTTATGGCTGCTAGAAAAATGTTTAAGGAGAGAAAAGTTTAAACAAAAACCTAAATTAGTGAGATCACCACCGTAGAAAGAATGGCAATCAAGCGGTTGCAAATAAGTGTAGGGTGACAATGAGTGTAATTAAAAATTAATTTCCCAACAACCAATACTGCAGGGTACCTCTTCCTTGGGCGTAGCAGGAATTAAATTTCTCGTGTTTTTGTCAGAGCCTACAACTCCCCCTATCATAGCATTAATGATGACCTGTAAGCATTATTAAAATTTAACGCCTCCTTTTTAAAAATTAAATAAAATATAAAATACTCGATGAGCGTTGGCTGATTTCTTTTTGTGATAGTAATGCTAGCATTCAAATAATTGATTTAATAAGTCTTATTAATGGAGTGGATTAAATAATGCTGAAGTTATTATTAATGAAAAAAAAAATAGTTCATTAAAAGAAAGTCACATTTGATTAATATTGATTAAAAACAAAAAAATAAATACCATCAACTGGGGCGAATCCAACGGTACGTTGTGATTAAATATTGCTACTGTTAAGTCATATGTTTATATGGTTAAAATATTAATTAGCACGTAAATAAAGATCGCTTTAATAGTTATTCGGTGATTAAGTGATACGACCTATTATTGTCAAAGTTGATTAAAATTAAATGAGGATCTAACTTTTGATCAGATAACCATATTGTTATGAATAGATTGAAGCATAATCTGAATAAGATTAATAAACTTAATTCTTTAAATTTAATTGAACAATAACATGTCCATATGGGTTAATAAATAATAAAATTTTAGTGATGACTAAGTCAATTTAATGACTCAATAATCATACCATTTTTCTTAATAAAATAATATCGAAGGATAGTTTAGTTGCAATTCAACATTTCAATAGGAAAATTGTTATTTGGATGCAATTTAATATTCAGCCAAAAGCATCGTTATTGACTTTTAATCACCAATAAAAAAATTATTTAACAAATCAATAATATATATATAAATTAACAATATTACTATTGTTTACTCACCTAAGTAGAACATTATTGTTTAATCCTTGGATGCTCTGTACCCTTATTAATTCACTCTCAAAACAAATATGATATAGATCACCTTAGATTACCTTTAATTATTCACAATTTAATTTTAGATGAGATTACATCCAATATTTCTTTTAGTATCATCTTACACCTATACCCAGTATCATGTTGATACTTTTATGACCCTCCCATACAACTTTTACACCCGAGTTAAGTAGTGGCTCTTGAGGTTGCTCAACCCACATCATGTGTTGTGTTACACTGCAAACCCTTGGAGTGTTAATTTAATTTATGTTTCAAAAAATAAAAATAAAAAAATTGGGTTTTTCTAGCAAAATATTGGGCATGACACTACCAACACAAACTTTAACACAAATGTTTTCAACATGAATGTAATATGAAAAATAAATTTGACAAAGGCCATAGCATGCATAATTTCAAAGATTTCTCCCAAATAGATTGAACTTCTATGATATATGAACTTGAAAACAAAGGTCAGATACCAATCCAATGATAGTTTGAATTAACTATAACATGCCAAAGAGAATAGCAATATTTTGTAAAGACCCTTCTACTCTTGAGAAAATAGAAACTCCTTAATAATATCTATATCCTTTGAAAATATTTTCGAAGCAATGTTATAACTCTTTTTTAAAAAGAACCCTTTTTATCCAATGATGCCACCCCTATTTATAACTAGAAGAAGAGGACACTGCAACAAACATTCCAGAAGCAGAAACTGCTAGATGCCTAAAACTGATAGCTCAGAATCCGATCTTAGATCTTGATTAGATCACAACAATCTTTGCTCATTAAGTCTCAATTGCTTTATTAATGACTTTAGATATTTTAGTGAAGATAGCTGTTAGAAAATAATCAGATTTTAACATAGCTTGACAAAAATCTAATCGATCAATCATAGAGGTTGATGACGCCGACTTGAAGGTTCCACCCTGAAAGTAAGATGCTTTCCGTGCTCCCTGACAAACTCCGCCCAAAAAGATCACTCTGCAAAAATATAAACCGCCCGATGCAAATAGATGACGTGTCAAGCGAGCGAACGATCTCAGACCTTTGAGAGTAGCTTTAAAGAAATCCCCACCAAGCTGACACGTACCTCAGTTCATGCCCGAAAGGAAAATGATATAAATAAAGCCACACAACCACTATGTGGTGCATTCCATGCCTTTATGTAGGAGCAGTCTTCATTCTTCGGGCAGGTGTGTGCAGGATCATGATGGGCCAAAAAGTGGCAATATGATGGGTTTTTGTAGGGTATGTGGCTAATGACTTTTTTACCCAAAATTGATGAATCGAAGGGTTTTTAAAGGAGATTCTAGCTTTCCACTAATATAAATTATGCTTTACTTTGAATTTAATAAATAATTATTATTTATTTTCTATTTGAATTACAACAAAAGTCCTTATTGATAGGCTAATTGAAAAACATATATAGTTTTCAATAGTATCACATTTTTGAATCTGAAATATGTGTCACATTCTATGCTTCACATACTATAGGATTAAAAAAAAATGAATTTCATGAAGTTTTGACCAAGTTAAGGTGGTTAGACATACAAGTTTTTTATTTTTAAAAGTTGTAATAAAAAAATCATAATTAATTATTTACTTGGAAAAAATTACTAAAAATATGCATCACATCGAGACATGAGTCCTCTATTTATATCTAAAATATTATAATTTTTTTTATCATTTTATTGTGGTTAGGGTGGCTGCACACCTACTTCTTATTTTTTCCCCTAAAATTTAAGTACTACTGCATTGAAATTTCAAATTTTCACCAAATATATATATATATTTAAAATAAACCTAGTAGTTTAGAAACTACATTCAATTTGCTACAAATTCTATTCTTACATATTTTTGAATTAATATAGATAACTTATTCAAATTTTTAGGTCAAGTTGCCTAATTCTAATTTTTCTGAATTTTTTGCCACTTAAGGGCCTACTTTTTCCATGATGATCCTGCACATACCCGGGCGCTGATTCATCCTGAAGCGGAAAAGAGTAAGGGTTGAAAACCAAATAAAAGATTAAAGGAAAAATTGCTTTACAGTTTTGGCGATTCACAGGGCGCCTTTGGTTGCGGAGGCACGAACCTAGACCTCTGGTAATTCCTGGAGTTTGAGAAAGGCGAAGTATTGGACCTACCAGTCCAAATCAGTGGGCTGGATGAGGGTTCGTAGAATCTCGTATGCATGATCTAGATCGAGGACCTCCTTAAAAGAAACCCGTCCCCACCTTGATGAAACAACGTTGATGTGGTAATAAAGACGAGAAAGGGGAAGGATTTCTCTCTCGATTTACTCAACAGTGGGTGATGGGCTTAGTCCTAGGAGTGTTGTGGAAGTCTAGATTTTGAGTTTGATTGCATCCGTGATCTGCTTGATTGATAGCACTCCTCTATCTGGTGAGAAAAGAGCGGGTAATCTAGATTCAAGTAGAATTTTGAACTCCTCCTTGATCTCATTGACCTTCTTATTTAATACTGCCTGGAAAGCTTTGCTTTTTGACATAACTTTGTGGTAGTTGATGAATTTGATTTCTTTCCTCAAGGCTACCCTTTGATCAAGAATTCTAGTGTCTCTTAAACCTTCTTCGATGGACTTACATAACTTGGAGACCAAGTTCTCTAATTCCTCAGCTCGGGGAGTGTACATATGAAGAATTTGGTTGATCGTTGGGCCAACCTTCTCGTTCAATTCATGAACATCCCTCAGAAACTACAAGACTGGTTTCAGGGTAGTAACTACAACTATGATCCTCTCCCAATGCATGGATATCAATCTTTTCAATATCGAGAGGATCTCGGATCCCTGTGTTGTAACCAACTCCTGTTGGAATTGAGACTCTCTTGCTTTTATGCTCTCCTCTAATTGGCTGTTCTCCTGGAGGGCATTTGTAAGCTCAAAGCTCAACTTCCCGATCTCTTCAATGCGAGTTTGCAAAATAGACTCGATCTCCTACTTTTCTTGTTTCGCCCTTTCCATTTCTGACTAGGCCTTTTGAAAATCGTCGAAGGCTTGAGATTGGATGCTATCTAATTCTTTCTATGTGTCCTTTTGCTGATCCAACATCCATATCTCCTGTTGTAGTGCATTAGACATAGCGTTTCCTCTAGTTATATCTCTGTCCATATTATTTTTTTTGCGTTGAAATTTTGTATTTGTCTCACGTTTAGCAACAATCTCACCTTCAATTTCCCTAACTCGACATGAAGCCGATCCTGCTCATTTTGGGCCTCTTCAAGCAACTTAGTCGCTTCCCTCTTGTTGACCCTATAACTGCCTTAGGCGGGCCATTTCCACATCTTTGCCTTTGATTTCTTCCTCTATCCTATCCATCATATCTTTTACATTTTCCAATTCTACCTCGCACTTCTTCAATGTTTTGTCCAACTTCTTGTAGTCGGTGTAGACCACCTTATGAGTGGCTTTAGCCAGAATCACTTTGTCGCGTGGGAGAGTCTCACTTAAATCAAGGCCCACAACTCAGATGTCGTAATATTTTAACTGCATTTCTCCTTCTAGCTTGGATGTTAGAGGCCTCATAGTAGCGATCAACATGGAATTGTGATCTTCATCAAAACAAGCCTCAATCTTTTGAGCAGTTGGTTTCACCATGACCTTTATCTATATTTTTTGTTTTCTCGCTTGTCGGGCTTGATTTGTTGCATCCAAGTGGATTTAGAGACTCTATGGGGTGCCAATACTTTGTGCCATAATAGAATCACCTAGAGGGAGACTGAAAAGGGTGATAGAAGGAGAAGCTTCAGTTGTATGAGATTGCGGGGAGGTGAAGGGGAGAATTATCATGGAAAAATGTGGGATGCCATATGTGGAATGAGAGGGAGGGATACCTATCGAAGTGAAAGGGGAAAATAGCAGAAAGAGAGACATTTTCTTAGAAGCAAATGGGTTTGGTGAAACTGGCAACATGGATGCTTTAGTGTTTTCAATGGGGGCCCTTGATAGGGCGATTAAAAAAACAATTGTGACCGACGTGGATGATGCTCACTCGGTGTGTAGGGTTTCTTCATGGGGTTCATTGTTGAATATGACTGGGGGTACGTTTAGAATGAGGACATTAGAACCAGTGGATAGAGGAATCTTTTTAGTAGATTAGAGTGGAGGAACAACTAAAGATGCAGAAGTAGAAAGAAGAGCAAGAGCAAAACTTACCTAGGCTACTGAAGCCGAATATCTTCACGGAGCAGACTCTACCTCTTCCTCTCCTCTGCTTGATGTGCCTATTCCACCTAGGTCTGGACCCATCTCCTCTTTGTATGGGAAGAATTGGCAGATTCAGATTCCTTAGTGGCCTATCTCGCCAAAACCTGGGCTTCTGCAGCCATAGCAGACCTCTTTGGGGATCATCGGGTCCTTTTCCATTTTAGTTGGGTGCTGGTGGAAGATGTGATCTGTGAGCCCTTTTGTTTCAACCCCTTCCCTTTCCCTTTTTCGATGTTAGGCTCTTGATGCTGGGAGGTGTAGAGTGGAAGTTCCTTCGGTCCAATCTCCTGATCAGACTCAAGATTACTATCATCTGTATCAACCTCCTTGTCATAAATTTGGTTGAACTTCTTAGCATGCGGCTTAACATCTCCATACATGGAACTGAGGCATTTAATTTCCTGTTAGTACCTCAAGAAATCCACCTTCTTTCTTTCCGACAATCCTAGGTTCTTCAGTTACGTGTTGAGGGGCTTTCCTATCAGGATGCTTTGTTGGTACTCTGCCACCTTGACATAGAAGTTGAGCCATGGTGGTCAATTGAATGGTATGAATGCTAAGTCGATGTAAAAATTTGGCCTCTCCTCAGTAGGGTTCATTCTTGATTCAAAGTACTTCCGCCTCTCATGCCTTATAGTTGGGAAATGCCTTATTGGGTTGTAGCTCCATGCATCTCAAATGAGGACAAATCTGAGGTGTGCCAATTTGCTAGTAAGCACATACCGCTCCTTCCTTTTCACAAGTGTTACCTGACTATTGGAAATGGTGAGGGGAATTGAGTAAAGTGTTTTCTTGTTCCTTTCAACACCATAGGCTTTTTCGACAATAGTTTCCTAATGACATGCCTCCAAAGTGAAAGTCCTATCTGTTACAGATTTAGGGAGCCTAAAAGACTCCTCAACAAAACCATGGAATTTGATGAAGGTAAAATTGACTCCCAGAAAATAATCCACTAGGGTTTGTGAGATTTTCATCCATTGTAGGACTTCAAGGGAAGATGACTCAAAGGGTATGGGGACAAATCTATGAGCACTGGCCTTGGAAAGTAATCCACAAACGAGTAATAATCCCATGTTTTAGAAAGCATATGGATCCAGATTGAAACCAATTGGTATGACCATTTTACATCAAATTTAAAAAGTGACAAATGCCTTTAAAAAAACTCAGGGTTTTGATGCAAGATCAAATGTGCTAGAAAAGAAGAATACTTGAATTTAAAAGCAGTGCCATAATTTCTCAATTGTTCCAACATATTTTTAGCTATTACATCAACAAAATTGAAATATTTATGGATTCTCTCCCTCCCAAGCATGAAAGCCAAGCCCATCTGGAAAGTATAAACCCTTTCATCATCATCATAGCTATAGATACATGCCAACATTGCAAAAATGACCTATACATATGGTTCGAACTTTCTGCGTACCAGAGGGAAGAGGAGCTGATTTCCTTTTGACTTCTCTTCTGTTTCATTCTCATAAAAATTCAACTGTTTAGTTTTGGTCCTCTAGAACTCTTCCATTATTTTGTGTTCAAATATTTTGACACCCCAGTTTGCAGGGATACACAACATATCTTGGATGGCAGCTGAGCTAATTACAACCCTTAGCTTGCTGCCAATTATAACCCCTGCTTCTTTGTCCAGCCTCTTAGCACATGCATCCATCATCTTTGGACATATGTGTACAATGGGAAACATGAATTGTGGCAAACCACAATACTAGAGTTGTAACGCAAAGCCTTCGGTTCCCCCATACTTGATCATTCTTTGCATTGCCCCTTCCCTAAGGCTTTTAGGGTTCATATGCAGCTTTGAATCAAAAATATTGTTTGCAAAATCTAGGATCACTTCTTTCTTAGCGGGGTTGCCTGCCAATACAATTTTAGTATGAGAAAAACACTGCTCTTTTGGCATTGAGGCATTAGCAAACGAATCCCTCCCAAAGATGTTGGTGTAGCCTAGTCTTTTAGATGAAACTCCAGTCTGTTGAACAAAAGATGATGCTTCTGCCATTGTTGTGTTGAAGGATTTGCATAAAGCTTCTTCAGAGAAATGACTGCTTGTTGTTTTCGATACTTAGCTAAAATTTACTTTTTGGGTGAATTCAATATTCTTGCATGTACATGTAGTAAGGAACTACCGACCACTAGCTTGCTAAATGGTGATAGTGAGGCGATATATTCCTTCGTGGGTGAAGTTAGCAGCGATAGAATTAAGCGCTTGGTAAAGAAATGTCACATCTCAGATTTTGATACTGCTTATTTTTACTTTATGTGGAACTGAAATATGAATAATTATGTGTGTTATTTAAATGATGGAATAAGTGAATGTTTATTTTATTTTACAAAAAAATAAATGCAATGATTATTATTTATTTAAAATTTGATGCAATATAGAGAATGTTATCTTTGAATGATAAATTATATTTATTTGATTTATATTTCTTTGTCACTAATCTATTAATGGGTGCCTAAGTTTACATGAGTTGCAAGTTGTCGAAGACCAAGAGTGTGGTTAAGGAAAGAAGGTTAGCTTCTTGGAAGGGTGTAGTAGGAATAAAACTCTTGCATACACACACTTGCACGTAGTGTCATTTAAATGCATATAGTTTTAATGGATGCATAATACTGTGTTTTTCTGAGTGTTCACTTAATTTTATGAAATGGAAATAAAATGCATAAGAAAATAAAAGAATTAATTTTATTCAATTATAAATTTTGTTTTAAATAATTATGCATAGTAAAATTTGAATAATCATTCTATTTTAAACTAAGTGTTATTTCTTTGAGATAATAATTTAGTTTATAATTAAGGGATATTAATTTAATGATGAGATAAATATTTATTTTATTCCTTTGTAATTTAAAATTAGTAATTACTAACTGTTTATGAAGTGGTGTATTTAGTGCAGCTAAAGATAGAAATAGTTATTTATTTATCATGAAGTGCATGATTTTAGATTAGAAATTAGTGGAGGAAGAAAGCTCTGGGGAAAAGAAGAAGAAGTTGAGGAGTTTTTTTTCCACGGGAGGCAACTCTTTTTCCAGGTTTCTAATTCCTTCCATTGCATTTAAATCTCAAATATGCAAAAAGAATTTCTGTGTTGGGCAAAGATTTGATTATTTATGAATTCTTTGTGAAAATCTTTGTATTTTGAAGTGTTTGCTCTGAGAAAGAAATTTTACAGAAAGAATTAGGAAATCTATATAATTTGCCCAATTATTTATATAATAATATTGAAAACTTTTCTCAATTATTTATATAATAATATTGAAAACTTTTCTTCCTTTATTCTGAAATATTTGTACCCAGATTGGGGATTTTCTGTGTGAGATTTTAGAATAAAACCCTGTTTCAGATTGGGGATTTATATATATATATAATTTGCAAAAACAGTCATTCAATAATTCAGTAACTATATATATAGTTACTACTGTATAATTTAATATGCTGAAAGTAATGCAAATTTCATTTTAATGAATTATTGAATCACTGTTTTTGCAAATTATATATATATATATATATTACCATAGAATACCTGTATTTATTTTTTGCAGTTGAAAGTTATAATGAATATTTATTGGCTGCACTGTAGAATGAATATATTTAGAACTGTGTTATTTTATTAATATCAGCACACAGACATATAAATATATATATGCGGGTATAAATTGTATAAATATATAATATAATATTCTGTAAAAATTGTGAGAATATATATAAATTGTTGTTGAAAGAGGAAAACTCTCTCTGTATATGTATATATATATTTGTAATTTTATAAATATTAGGGGTTTTTCGTACAGTAAGTATATTATTTAAAAAGGAAAGTATATTATTCTGATTTTAAAATGATATATTTTGATATCATACTTTAATTTTATATTGATAATTTTCTGAATAAATATGTATATGAATATTTATATATATTTATATTTATATGCATATATTTATATATGAATGTTAAAGATCAAGTAAAATTATAATTATGATTTTTTAGAAAGTATTTAACTTGCTGGTATTTAACTTGCTGGTAAAATTATAATTCTGATTTTTTAGAAAGTATTTAACTTGCTGGTAAAAATTATAATTCTGATTTTTAGAAAGTATTTAACTTGCTGGTAAAAATTATAATTCTAATTTTTAGAAAGTAATTAACTTGCTCGTGTATTTTTGAAAAATAGAATCTATTATGCAAAAGAATAGGGATATAAGCACATGAAATTGTGTTTTTCTATTTTGGAACATAAGTAAATTGATTAGAATTAAGTTGCTGAATTAAATATAAACAATATGCATTTCTTAGTTTATTTTATTAAGGATGGAATGCAAACAAAATTGTATATGTAAAATTTGTTTTTTTTACAAACTTAAAGTTAGATTGTGTAAATTCATTTTATTCATTGATAATAGTTAAATAGAAGAACGACATGCTTAATGGAATTATAGGATCATTCATAAGTTACACTGTTGCATTTATGCAAATCATTTTATGAACTAGTTCATGAAATGTGTTTTATGATAGAATGATTGCATGGACATTGTCTGTGGAAATGCATTATTTCTTTATGCTTTATGAGTAGACTTCCAGGACAAGATGCCGAAGGTGGACCCACATAGACGATAGTTTTACCTTTTCTAAAACTATCATTTATTTTATATTTAAGCTTGGCCAAGCAATGTACCATTGAAATAGATGAAAATAAAAGCCTAGAAATAAATGTTATGTAGGTCTCTGCCACCTCCTATTGCAAGAAATATGTTATTCTTAGTATAGGATGCATATAGGCATCAGGCTTGCATCGAGATTTCCCTCTTGTTGTATTGTTCTAGGTTGCTAGGCTCCTCGAGTAGGTTTGGGGATTTCTTCGAGATAGGAAGAAACCCGGGGAAGTCATGTGCTTCGTGGTTGGGTGGAAAAGGCACCCTAACCACACTCTTGGCCCTCAACGTAAGAAGACCAGTGGAGTCGAGGCGGATGAGGATCAAAGATTTACTTGTCATGGATATATTTTCTATTCTATTTCTTTATGGCTAGCATAGCCCATTTGTACATTGTAACTTTATTGGTGGAAATAACGTTTATGTAATTGGTTTATTGTATCATTGAAATAGATGATTTGTTTATTGTATCATTGAAATAGATGATTGATTTATCGTATCATTGATAAAAGATGATTTGTAACACCCTTAGTGGTGTATGTACATTGATAATGTTATATGAAATGCACATTGAGATTTTACTGATAACTCTTGAGGTTCATGTTATGGGTATATCATGTCATAGAGGTACCTCTAACTCCTTACCTAAAATGAATATTACTCATATACCATATTTTGTATGGAATGGAATTCTTTCGGTCCATTACAAGAAAAATAACCGCCTCCTCATTGTGGCATTCAAATGGGTGCTCAATAAAGGTTATGTGAAGGATGAAAACCAGCCGCGGTGTAACTCTAATGTTGTCTCTCGCTTTGTGACCTCCCTGCTTGATTTGGACATCTCCAAGCCCTAAATAATCAAACTGTGCCACACCATTTTTGATTCTGCATATTTGGATGGGCTCGACGAGATTGTGCAAGTGGCTATCCCTAGTGGCGGCATTCCGAGTGCCATGGACCTTTGCAGGCACATTGATTATGGGGAGGAGGTGCCTTGGCTGCCCCTTCTCATTGAATTTCACACCATGGAACTAGAAAGACATCGCTTGCTATCTTGACCTGCGGCTTCCTTCCTTTTGAGGGAGTATGGCGTGGAGCACATTCCTAGGCTTGACTAGAAAAATCACTTTGAATTTCTGGTATACAGCCATGGTGTTGAGGACTAAGGCTAGTGTCGTGTCGAGCCTACGTGTGTTGTGTTGTTAACCCCTTTACCAACCTGTTGAAGAAAAACCCAAAAAAATGTTGTTTTTACTGCTTTAACGACAAATGGAGACTTTAAATTCACTATTTTTTACGTGTCGCCTCCTCTTTTTCCTTTTGCTTTGTAATTCCTTTTGGGTTTGCACGAGAAAGCTTCAAGCTTCTCTCGGAGCTTTAGGCTCGCATTATAGTGTAAATATTTCAATGAATATAATATAATGCTCTTCTACTTATTCTTGTGCTATTCTCATGGCTTATGCACAAAAATATCGTATTTTACAAAAAAAATTACATATGGTACAAACTGTGATTTTTTTAAAAAAAAGAACTTGCGTGTTTCAATGGAACAATTTTAGATGAATACCATTTATCGGTATATCTAGAATGTTTCCATCCATGTCTTCTAGCTCATACACGTTCTTTTCTTTGCATGTGTGAATGTGGAAGGGACCCTTCCATAGTTCTTCAAACTTTACATGTCCTGGTTTTGCAGTTTGCTCGTTGTACTTTAGCACTAGGCTTCCCTCCCAAAAAATTTGGGTTGGAGGCCTTTTTATCAAACCATGATTTGACTATCTGCTGGCACTCAATCATGGCATCATATGTACTTTCCCTTTTCTCTTCAAGACTCAGAAGTTCCACCAATCTTACTTCCATTCCATCACTTTCCTTGACTTCCAATACTTTTAACAGTTGCAATGCCGAAATGTCTATGGAAATAGGTAAAACCACCTCCTTTCCATACACTAATTCATAAGGAGGGGCCTTCATGACTTTTTGGGCATAGTTCTATCAGCTTAATTAATCTAATAAGGTTCTTGTTGGCCAACTCCGCTAACCCATTTCCTTGTGGGTAATAATTTGATGAAGTATTGAGGTAGACCCCATGCTTGAGAGTGAAGTAAAACACCCTAGAGCCCACAAAATCTTGTGTGTTATTAGATATGATAGTTTTTGGTGAACCAAACCTTGCCACTAGCTCCTCAAGAAAATTGACAATTTTAATTTCTGTAACATTTTTTAGAGCAATGGCCTCCATCCACCTTGTGAAATAATCAGTTTCCATAAGTATCCACTTTTAGCTGGTGTTGGATATATGATTTATCATTTTGAAAAAATGAAAACCCCATTGTGCAAAGGGTTCCTCAGTCATGATTGGGCTCAGTGGCATGGTAGAGTTCTTTCGCTTGCTAACAAAATATTGGCATTGAGTACATTTTTGCACCATGTGGTGTGCCTTAGAGAAAATGGAAGGCCAATAATATCCTACCCATATTATCTTCAAATTATTAGTTTTGGTGGAGAAGTTTCCACCCTCAAGACTGTTATGAAATTCATTTAAAACTCTTTCTGCCTGTGGGTTATCTAAGCAACATAGTAGGAAACCATCATATTTTCTTTTAAACATAATCCCCTCAATTAGTACATACCTGGTGTCTTGCAGTTATTAGTAGCACCTTTTGTAAGGTGGAATATTGGCTAGGTACTACCCTTTTGCATATATCATGTTGTATCCACCATGTATGACTTGTTAGACTTGAACTGATTTGTATAGGCCTGATCGGTCTCTTCCTCTTCTAGGGAGCTTAATTCCTGCACAAGGTGTTTGCAAAGACCTCTTCCCCAAACCAACTTGGTTAGTTGGATGTCTACATCGTGTTCTAGGATCTTGGTGATCTAGTTGGCCCTCTTTTCAATTATTTTTCCTTCGGTGATATACTCTCGAACACTGGGATATGCGACAAGGATGGTGATTCTATTGGTTGATACTAGGTGTCAGAATTTCTTGAGGCTTTTAACAATAGAAAAGGCATGTTTCTCAAAAAAATGTACCTAGTTTCATATCCCTTGAGATTCTTGGAGTGGAACACGACGGGATGTTCTCCTATTTCCTCTCCATCCTTCTGAGTGAGAACTGAAGCTATGTTGTGTTGGATGCTGTAAACGTAGAACAAGAAATCCTTGGAGAAGTCCAGGTTAGCTAACACTGAGGCCATAAAGATCCCCGCCTTTATTTTCTCGAAGGTTGTCTTTCCTATGGGAGTCCATTTGAACACTAAATTCTTCTTTAACATCAGCGTGATAGATCTTGTGATGCCTACGAAGTCTGAAATGAACCAGTTGGTGAAATTAATCTTCCCCAAAAAGGACTGTAGCCCCTTCTAGTTGACTAGAAGTGGTAGCTCCATTATAGCCTTCACCCTTTTGAGATCTATAGCTATTCCTTCTTTTGATACCACAAAACTAAGTAGCTTGCCTTGTGGCACTCCGAAGACACATTTCTTGGGATTTAAGGAAATCTTGAACTGTTGACATTTTTGGAAGACCTTTTCTAGATGGTCAAAATGATCATCCTTTGATTTTGGAAAAACCATTAGGTCATCTAGATATATTAAGATAATATAATTAATCAACCCCTTGAAGGTGATATCCATTGCTCACTGAAAGGTTGCACCAGCATTGGAAAGCCTGAAGGGCATTTTTGAGTATGAAAACATTCCCCACCTGGTAGTGAATGTTATTTTATGTTGGTATTCTTCCTTTACATATACTTGTTTATAACCCGAAAAACCATTGAGAAACGAGAACAACTTTGATCCGACCACGGTCTATAGAATCTACTCCATTGAGGGCAAAGAGTAGTGATATTTTAGCGATGCTTTGTTGAAATCCATGAAATCCATGTAGAGCCGAATATCGCCATTTTTTTTCTGCACTGGTATAAGATTGGAGACCAAGTTGGAATTTTTGATTGGGTATATGATCGTTGATTTGATTAATTTGGTAAGCTCTTGTGCCATCAATGCTTTTACTTTCAGATTGATTGGCCTTTGTTTCTGTCAGATGAGCTTTGAGCCTTCGACCAAGTTGATAGTATGCTAAATTATATCCCAATCATATCCTCTAAGATCATCATAAGTCCAAGCCATGACCCTATCATATCTAAAACATAGAACTTTTAGTCTCTCTTTATCCTTCTGTGGAACATCTGTTTCAACTTTTAACTTTCTACCATTTTCGACATCGAGATCTTCATAATCTTTTGCATCAGTAGTGAATCTTTGTTTGTTATTCCTTGCATACTAGTAGTTGAAAATATTTTTGAGAGAAATCAAACCTCATGGGAGCTTATTGCCCTTCAATTGGATCACTTTCCCTTCCGTAGCTCTCCTAGCTTCGGATTTTGAATGATTGAAAGTTCTTTCTAACTTTTGTAACAAATTAGCGATCTAAATGTCGTCCTAAAAAACCTGCCAGTTCTGATCATTGTCGATTATTGATGGTTAGATGATGATCTGCATTGTATTCTATTTTGTCATTGATTCAAGAGTTGGCTCAAACTATGAACCAATCAAAGCTATTTGATCAACGATATTATTCTGGGATTGTGGGATAACCTGTATGTTAAAAGCATCAAAGCTCTCGATTAGATCCCATACTTTGTGTCTATAGGACTTCATTCTTACATTTTTGGGAGCCGCCCACCCATGAACTTGGCTTATGACCAACTCCAAGTCTATGAACACTTGTACTCTCTTCACGCTCATCCTTTATGTGAGAAACAACCCATGGACCAAGGACTCATGCTCAACATCATTATTCGAGCATGGGAATTGGAAACAAAAAGCTTTGAGGGTCTTTTATCCAATTGGGGATACTAATCAGACACCTACTTTGGGATCGACCTTGCATTTGGCGCCATCAAAAGATGACTTCCATAGACTATTGTTGCCTAGTCCGCTAGGCTCTTCCTATTCTTTCACCAATTTTGGGAAGATTTGGTCATCATCAAAGATCACATAGGTGCCCAATCCGGTAGCATGGAAGTTCATGAACGTGTTAGAGTCAATAAAATGGTTGAGGAGGACCTCCTCTTCGGGGGTCTGATCACTTGTGTCCTCCTCATCTTCTAACATTTCTACACAATATGTCTCCCTTTTTGAGAAGGATGTATGTGTCGCTTCAAAGCATAGGACCACATTATTTGCTATATGTTATGGGTGTAAGGATTCATACATGATCTTCATTTTTTCCCTGTGCTTGGTCTGCAATATCAAATGAGACCAATCAAGCACTAAATATCTTCCAAGCTTCATTGTAAAGTCTCTTGAAAGGCATATCCCGAATACTAGGGGGAAGGCATATCCCGAATACTAGGGGGATGTCTATCACAACTATTTCTTGCATGATCATTTGGCTCGAACAAGAGAAGAGGGTTAAAGATAGATCCTTGATGCGACCGACAATCAAGACCTTTTTCCCATCTAATTGAATGACCCCTTTCTCAATAGGCTCATACTTGAGTTTCAAGGTGTGGGCCACTTGTTTAGGCATGACCATAGTACTAGCTCCTGAATTAATCATGTTGTGTAAAATCTTATCTCCCGCAGTAAGTGTTAAAAAGAAAGGTGTGGGATTTGGTTTGCTTACCTCTTTCACATTTGCATTATCTGTGACATTCAGGTATGTCACAACTCTCAAAGATTGTGGTTCGATGCAAGCTCTTTGTCTCTAAATTGATTGCACGATGAAATTGCGTCCATCCACGATATTTGTTCTTCTTTCTTTAATGCTTCCTAGAGCAATGTCTTTTGTTCTAGAATTGATATAACATCCCACAAAGATACATTATTAGACATCTTCTTCAACTGTTAAACTACATTGAGTGTTCTGACTAGCTGGACCTTGGGTTTGAACGGTGGTATCTCTTTCATCTTTGGGAGAGGCCAATCCAATGTGGGTGGGCTCAGTGCTTTATCTATCTCCTTCTCTGGAAACAGTGGAGCTTGTGACTGCTGAGTGGGTCAGGCCTGGACAACTTGCTTTACTTGTGGCTGTGATTGACATGGTTGTGGATGTTTTGGATCTTGTTGCACGTATTCTCCAATGAGCCTTCTTTTGGACCTTGTGTTGTAGTTTGACTATACTTGTGGGGCACTTGTCGTCAGAGCATAATTTGCAAATACTACATCTTCTTCCATCCAAGAGAAGAGTGCTTGGTCTGGTGCGATATCCAGCTCTTGTTCTAAGGAAATTCCTTGTGTTTGCGCTTTGAAGCAGGCATTCTCCATTTTGAGAGATTGATATTCTTTCATGTTTGAGAATACGCCCTGGCTCCTTTGCTCTACTATCTTCTACTACAAATTTCCCCTTGGAAAATTTTAGGGCATATGGCTATCATTACATGGGAAGCACGATGCATTTTCATCCTGCACTAGGTTATTCTAGCCTGGGACTAAATATTTGCTTGGAATGTTCCTGATGGTCTGAAGTGACATGGTAACTGGAACTATCTAGTTTGTGGGAGTCGATTGTTGACTTCCTCCTTTTGGAGCTCCTTGATAGGCGTTCTATTGATAAGATGGCCTTCCTCCTTGATAGGTATGTGTGGGAGGCTTCAAAGGTGCTTCTTGCTGTCGTTGGATGAAGACTAGCTCATTCACAAAGGATTGCATGAGGTTCTTCATATAATTGACATCTGCTGCTAATGAAGAGGAGCCTGATGTGCTTGGTTTCAAACTAGGGTATACATACATGGATGGTGGTAAAATTGATGTGGTCACTTGTAGAGCGGGGGTGCTCAAAGTTGCTTCTTCTTGGGGGACACCATAAATTTTTGTGAACATGGGCATCAACGGATGTGGTGGAAGCTTCTCGACATCAATCAAACTATTATTTGCGAGCACAACTATATTGTATGCATCGGGCATAATCTCCTCCCATAGACTACACCATGACTATGACATCTGAATTGAAAGCCTTTAGATAAAACATGAATGCCATAGTGGCCGAAGGCCTGGCAGTCACAGTAATATTTTTCCATATTTTGTGAAACTTGGTGTTGAATTCACTCATGGCCTCTTGTGGGGCCCTTTTGATGGTGATTAATTACTACAACAAAGAGGAGCGATCTCCTTTTTCTGAGAAGCGCTCAAATAACTTCTCTTTGAGTTGATCCCAAGAGCGGATAGAACCAGAAGCCAAAGACCTATACTAGTCCTAGGATTTTCCTTTGAAAGACATGACCAGTAACCTAAGAGCAACATTCTCCTCTATGATATTATGTACTCTACATACCTCCACTATATATTGGAGATGTTCGAAAGGGGTCTTGAAATCCTTCCAAAAAACTTTGGGATTGCCTTGAGAGCATTGGCAGGTATAGCGGGCCATACATCTGGGGGCGTAGGTGGTTGTAGTGGGCTACTACTATCCCAGGTTATAAAATTTCTAGGGGCGGGGGTACCTACATGATCCATTGTAAATGGATTCCTATGGATAGGGTATATGGGTATTCTGATTCAGAAGGTTCGACCTCCTGGTGGAGTAGATAAGGCTCTAAATTGTGGGCTAACACTTCTTACCCTGCTACTTCTTACAGGTGATACAAAAGCTGTAAGTCTTCTTCTCCTTGATACAAAGGAAGTTAATTGGGAGTACTGGAAATGGCCTCTTGAAGACGCTCTTGTTTGAACTCTGGGCATGAAATTTCCAGCCTCTTTTCTTGGTCTGATTTAAGAAATATTTTTGACTTCTAATCAGACGTTCGAAAAACTTTGGTCCCACCGGGTGTGCCAAAAAAATAACTGTTGATCATCAAAGCTTGCACTTCTCCAACAACCTTATGGGAAATTCAGTGAGCGGGGGACCAATTTGCACCTCACTGAATGGCCTCCAAGATTTTTATAAAAATCCAACTCTTCTTTATGTTTGGGGGAAAAGGTAGAAAGAAATGTGAATAAAATATAAAAAATGGCGATGTGCCAAAGCTTAAATTACAACATTTAAAACCTTAACTATTCCTTATAACTAATATGATAGACATAGAATGTCACATACCCTACATTGTTGGGAAGAGAATGAGCAACAAAGGCTAGAGAAAGCACAATTTAGTCTTTCAAATCTCCCCATGGGAAGCACCCATTAAAGTCCAATTAGACATAAGGAAACTTTAAAGATTAACAAAAATATTCAGAAATTTATAGGATCCTTCTTCCTTTACAACATAATATGAAAAATGGAAAACCCTTTACAGAAAATGGAAAATTTCAATAGACATAATCCAATTTACGAAAGCTAGCATTTAACATAGAAGCTTAATAACATGTAAATTAATTATCCAAACTACCAACACAAACTTTTAACACAATGTTTTCAACATGAACGAAATATGAAAAAGAAATTTGAGAAAGGCCATAACATGCACAATTTCAAAGATTTCTCCCAAATAGATCAAACTTCTATGATATATGAACTTGAAAGAAAGATTGGATACCAATCTGATGATAGTTTGAATTAAATATAACATGCCAAAGAGAATAGTATTTTGTAAAGACCCTTCTACTCCCGAGAAAATAGAAACTCCCTAATCTGATGATAATTTGAATTAAATATAACATGCCAAAGAGAATAGTATTTTGTTAAGACCCTTCTACTCTCGAGAAAATAGAAACTCCCTAATAATATCTATATCCTTCGAAAAGATTTTTGAAGCAATGTTTTAACTCTTTTTTAAAAAGAACCCTTTTTTATCCAATGCTCCCACCCTTATTTATAACTAGAAGAAGAGGACACCGCCACAAACATTCCAAAAGTAGAAACTGGTAGATGCCTAAAATTGATAGCTCATAATCCGATCTTAGATCTTGATTAGATCATAGCAATCTTTGCTCATTAAGTCTCAACTGCTTCATTAATGGTTGAAAAAATATTTTAGCGTAGATAGTTGTCTGAAAACAATCAAATTTTAACACAACCTAGAAAAAATTTGATTGATCGACCATTGAGGTTGATGACGCCGACTCGAAGGTTCCACCCTGAAAGTAAGATGCCTACTTTTCTCCCCGAAAAACTCCACCCAAAAAGATCACTTCGAAAAAATACAAACCACCCGACACAAATAGATAATGTGTCAAGCGAGTGGGTGATATCAGACTTGTGAGAGTAGCTTTGAAGAAAATTCCTGCCAAGCTGAGAGTACCTTGATTCATGCCTAAAAGGAAAATGATATAAATAAATTTGCGCAACCACCACGTGCTACATTGCGCGCCTTTATGCAGGAGCAGTCTTCATTCTTTGGGTGTGGATTCATCCCGAAGTGGAAAAGAGTAAGGATGAAAACCAAAGAAAAGATTAAAGGAAAAATTTCTTTATGCTAAGCTCCAAATGCAACACCGCACTACCATGAAGCTCCCAATAAAATGATCAATGTACCCAATAACAAGAGAACCAACAAGATCAATGTCAAAGCTCCAATTACAGAATCATGAACCTATCATGACATCATGATCTAACCATCTCCTCCTAGGAGATCACATGCATCAATGCATACATCTTGGTCTCAAGAGAACAAGTATCATGCCAAAACTCAAACCGATAATTAGAATAATCCAAGACACATTAAAAAAAACACTCTAAACCAAGAATCCACATCTCCAATCACATGAAGATAACCATCACCAATGATGAATCCACATCACTATCAGAAAATACCAAATGTGCACCATGATACCAAGATACACATGGCATCATGACAACCATATCCTCCATGAAGATCATCTAAGTCCACACATGTAACTAAAATGATAATCATAACAAGTAGAACTAAGATCTCCAAGCCAAGGAGATACAACTGCCATCAAATAATCAAGAACTAGTCCTACACCACCAAATCATCATTGTCAAAAGCTCCAACTGAAATATGTAACCAATGAAAATATAACTAATCTATCATGACATTGTGATAAACCACATGCTACAAGTCCTAACCATTGACTAATCTGGTACTCTAACCATCCATCCTCTCATCCCAAAGAAACATACCAATGCATAAATGACCACAAAAAAGGTCAACTAACAAATTCTTCATCAACACTAAACTAATCTTTTGGATATAGAAAGTCCACATATGAGTCATCCCACTACAACCAAATGGGTGGCCAACACACACAACTGCACAATTCAAAGATCCAAGCAATGAACCATGCAAACTCATTATCACATTAGTAACCTGCAAAATAAGATATCAAAGAATATAATCTTGTAGGCATCAAGACTCAAACACCAAATCAACTACAGATCTGATTTTCCAAACATGTCCACAAATGAATAACCATAGTCAAGGAACCATACTAGCATTAAGAAGATAGAAACAACCTCCTAACACCAAACCAAATCACCACCAACAACCACATACATGATCATGTCATGTCAATTCTCAAATGTACCTACATATATTGACACCATAATCATTGCCAATGTTGTACTTGCACTCAGCTATCACCCGTACGAGACTTCGAGTCTCCACTCGTGTCAACCCATGTCCTCAAAATTTAAGGCAACATGTGTACTTTTCACCATCAAAGTCCAACTATAAAAAACACCTATAAACCTATACCAAGAAGCACCAAATTGATAATCAATTGTATCATCATAAATATTATATAAAAATATGTACTCCCTTAATGTTTCACCTCTTGACTCGTTTGGATGCTCACATAATCACACCTCAAATATTAGGCTCCTACAAGTAAGCAAACAAGTACAATCCATTCTCTACACCACAAACTAAAAACTACCTAATCCATTGTATAGTACATTGTACATGTTCTCTAACACCTATTTGAAATAAAAAATCTGATTCTGTATGCAAAAATTATGACCAAAACTGTGAAACGAAGAACATCTAGATTTAAGGCTCCAAAAACTGATCAAAATAGAAAACTAATGGAACCAAACTTATACCACTGCATAGTGCTCATAACTACCTTTCCCATGAGTATAAGAAGTCAAAAATTTGACATCCTAGGCGAAAGTTATGCCCATTTGAAAAAAAGTTTCAATAAACGATCTGGTTTGCCACCGAACTGGCATCGACGGATTACTGGCGGTTGACAGATTTACGGTTTGTTTCTCCACCGTTTGATATCACAATGTGACCGGGGCTCTTGCACAAGGCAAACGGTGACCCAGCTCGCGGGATGATGTTCCATTGCTACCTATCATTACTGTCAGGTCATGGGGGGTCTGTAGACCCTACACATGTTTTTTTTATAAATTTTTAACAAAAGATTTTTTAATATAATTTTTAACCTTTTAAAATATATTTGCAAGGTTTTCTTTTCTTTATACATCATATTTTTAAAAAAATATTTTCTACACTTCGCTGAATTGGGTGGTTGTACGACTGTACGATCGTATGACTGTATGGCTAGATTTTTTTTGTATTTTCAAGTGGCCAAATAGGGTAAATTTTGTCAATAGTGGCATGGTGTAATGGTTAAGTTGTGTTGTTATTCTTGCCATCAAGTTTCAAACCCCATTGGGGTGTAATTGTTGAGAATTTATATTGGGGATGAGGTCCCCCATTTGTGACCTCATCGGTTCATAGCTCTGGGTCAAAAGCGTTTACCCCTCTTAAAAAATAGGGAAAATTTAATGTCATTTTTCATTTCTCAATCATCCTCGATCCAATGGTGAGGTCCGTTTTTTCTCTAGAGGTCATCCATGAAATTTCCTCTATAAAACCCTCAGATGAAAGCTCAATCTAAGAAAACCCTTTTGACCCAAATTTCTCAAGCCTCAGATATGTAATAAACTCAACAAATCTTGACAACCCATAAGCCCAAATCTACATATTAACACCCGCAACATGTGTTCCATACCTTTTTATGTCTCAGATCTATCTTGCATAGCCATGGGTTCAACTTTGCACCAAATCTACTCAAATAAGGGTTATAACAAAACTTGGAAGCTCACACCTCCCATCAACTATGAAAGCTTTGATACCACTTGTTAGGAAATAATGCAACATACCCACAATCTTAATCCATTTCCTACATAGCCCTATGAGAGAAAAGTATGCATGCTTGAGTAACTATAATGCATAAATCAAAATAGACAAGCCATAAGATAACACAAGATATACCCTATGAAAACCCTCAAGAGGGAAAAACCCAACCTCCAAAAGCATCCATAATCCATGTATTATTCAGAAAATAAACCATACATGCACTTAATAGAGCTATCATGAATACTTCTAAAGCATCAAGCCTCTCCAATGCATCCTCCATGTGTCTAAGCATGAATCCACACATCCCATGCTATGCTTCGCATATGCACTCCTCAGAAAGACTCAATAATGATAGACCACTCACCCAACCAACCTTAACCATTAAACATGTGCTTGATTTTATAGACTCAAGCTCACACAAATACAACCAAGTGGTAAGATAAAACCATGTACCACAAAACCATGTGAAAAAAAAACCACTAACCCCTTATTTAATATTGGATACTAAGTTTTCACTTTATTAAATATTTCCCCTATATTAAATTATTATCCCATGTCTTTCACACATTACATAATAATAAAATGTTACAATACAACATAAAGTGGTCCCCAAATAATTACCTAGTGTGATTAACCACACCTCCTAGGTGCATCATATCTAAATAATTATTTAATTCTAAGATTATAATATAACATTTTATGTAATGGTGTACAACACCATATCCCAACAATCCAAATATCCATTCCAAGAGCCATCAAGTAGGAATCCATCCTAACTTTCCAAAATGAAAAATTGGATCCATCAAACAATGGTGCTTTATTTCTAAAGAATCCTTCTTGAGCAACTGAGTGTGCCATCCTGGAACTACCTTAAGCTATTAGAATTCTTCAAAGGAACTTGGCTTTGATACCAATTGAAGGGCACACAATCTACTGAGAGGGGGGGGGTGAATCAGTAGATCTAATAAATTCAAAACTCTTAACTTCAGCCATAGTTATCAGAATATATGATTATTCACAATAAATGCCAACATACAAAAAATGAATCTTCACTACTACTAAGCAACACCAAGAGCACGCATATAGATAAGAGAACACCAAATATACGTGGAAACCCAAGATGGGAAAAACCACAATGAGAATAGCTTCTTGGATCTACTATCCAAATATAGCCTCACAAAGTAGTATATAAGTGAATTTTACAATATGAAGTAGGCACCAGCCTACCAGAGACACCGATCCCCTATTGAATATATGTAGGCGCCAACCTACTAGAGACACCAATCCCTAATTAAATCAATATAATGAGTAGAACACTAGTCCTATCAGAATATAGAAATAATGCTTGCAGACCTTCTGTGAAGATCATACACGTGCCAAAGTTACATATGAAACTCTTCCTCACTACATATGATCTTCTTTTGATACTAATACACACACTGAATACAACTCTTCACCACCTTCTCTTCAGTTTACACCTGCGGCCAACTTTTCTTCACACCTGTGTAATTCTACTTGATACAATTCATACAATGCATCCAAACATTTGAAAGATATATACATGAAATTACATTAACACTCTTCTATGTTGGCTATGGATCCACAAATATCCAGGATGATATAAGGTGGACCTAAATTTAAATTACATGAAACATGTAACACATTGGTCCAAAAATAAAATTTTATTGCCACCAAACTTATGTGATGCCATGCGCTACTATAGGGACCTTAATCAGGTCCTATCTTGACACCACATGCAAGAATTGAATTCCACATGCTAATAGCTATTACCACACATGTCTCAAACAATAATTGGATGACAAACAGATACAAAGACCCTTTTGTCACTTCAAACTTTTTGTATACTGAACATATCCTCTAAAAACTCTAGAATATGATAGAATAAGTGTAGGTGTAATGCCCAAAAATTTTTACTAAGAAAACTTGACTATTTGTTTATTATCATTGATTAAGTACCTATCTCTCCCAAGTGGTCAAGGTGTATGACAAGACATGGTATACACACACGTACACTTGTTGACATTTTCGTTCAACATTATGACAGTCATGCTGCCCACATGAGAGGATAGAAGAAATGTCGTGAGTAGAATAGTGAAACTTATTTTGCACACCATAATATGATGGTCAATTCTAATCAAAGTTTGTTGTCTCTTGTAATACGCATTAAGGGAGGGCCACACAAAAGTCATTCCCTAGGGGTGGCCAGGTGGTAGTGAGGATGACATTCTAATAAGACGTAACCTAAGGCTTAAAATGACTGACCATGGTTAAGTTATAACAATCATAATAAGATTTGACTAAATAATTAATATTTATCGGTTAGTTCAAACTTAAAGGATGAACTAAGGAAACCATTATATATATTTAACATAAAGTTTACATCATGTAGCTAAATAAAACATGTTCCATCCATGGATTATCTCATGAATTTTAGTTTGCCATTAAGAAGATAGCATAGTAATAACTAACTTATTCTGGGTTTTTATATAAAAGTTAAGTAATCAAATCTTCTTTCTCTTAATATTTAAGATAAATAAATTAATGACATTGACATTAAATTCATTCAAACTTATATGTTTAATATCCTCCAATGTAATTGAATTTCCATATTTCTTTAAATTGATTATTCATTATCTATAGATTTAGTAATCAACTCAACTACATGTATTATTAGACTTTTATTTAGAATTCAATATTTTAATTATTAAATTAAAACGTGACTTTTAAATCACAGATTAATCCCCAAAAAAAACTTTATATATATGATATTAATTATTTTATTTTATTTACCCAACCTCCATTTTATTTATTTATTTACTCTCCTTTATTTTGAATTATTTTATAGTGTTTACTTTTTCCTTTTAATAAATAACTAAAATTATTCACATGTAATCCCAAACCAACTAAATTTTATATCTTTCTAAATATCTAACATACTAAAAAAAATCCTTAAAAGCTAATGAACTTTATATTCTTTTAAATAGTTAAATACATGAAGTATCTTGTAAAGAAAACAAACACATCTTTTATCTTATTTTTTTTATGGGGCCATTCAATTTTATCTTATTATTAGTTCTTGCCAAGGAACTATAGGCACAACCTGTTCTTAACTAGTGATTAAACGTTTTATTTGCAGCCAATCAAAATTCATTATTATTTTTTTCATACATTATATTTTAATTTTCTTAATGTAAAATGCAAGATTTTTAACTCTTCAAATTTCTAAAATTATTTTTCTTCAATTTTATTGGCTACAAAACTTTGAGTGATAAGGGCGGATTTCCAAGGAGCATAAACTTTTGATCATAGCTTTTCAAGGTTTTTCTGCCACAATGACCATAATCAAAAAAAAATTCAACTAATTTTTAGGAAAAAAATTAAACTCTTCAAAACTTATTTACTTGTTATATTTTCCATTTTATTAAATTCAAATATATATAAAATAATCTAATAACAAATTCAAATAAATAATATATTTTTAATATATTATATTATTAATTTAACCCTGCAGCATGACGGTAAAGTCACGGGCCCTGTTGATAGGGCGTCACAGGTTTGAGACTCTCCACCCATCGTACACAGGAGGCTCTACTGGCTGCTGAAGGAGGAATGAAGGAGGTTGGCCCGTGACAGTAGCATGGAGATGGTGATAGTGAAGGAGCTCGTGACAAATGCAGAGGATCAGACGCCAAGATGGAAGTCCACAGTGGAGGCGGGAAGATACGGTGCAGATCCGTGGAGAAGTACATGCTGATGGGAGATCAAGAATGCACAGAGAGTCAAGGGTGGTAGGGAAGGAGATGGAGTATGGGAGATAGAGTATGAGTGGAGAAGGCGATACAGAGAAGGTGGCAGGCGGAGAAAGGAGTATGAAGTGGAGAAAGAGACATGGAGAGAAGGGAAGGAATGGAGAATGGAAAAGAGAAGGAAGGAAATGGAAGAGTGGAGAAGAGAAGAAGAGACGTGGTGGAAGAAAGTGGATGGAGGGAAGGAAGAGGAAATGGGGGGAAGGAAGGAAGAAGAAGATGGAGGAGGTGGAAGAAAAGATGGAATGGACTGGAATGGATGAAGGGACTTAACACCAGCCCACCAAATGGATGATCCATCAATATATATATATAATTTTAACATCATATTATAATATTATAATATGAATACAATATATATGTAACATATATACCATCTAAATATAATTTAATATATTATATTATTAAATATTTTTAATATATATTATATTAGATTTGTATTTTTTTAATAATAAAAAAATATAAAATATCGCTGATCTCAATTGCTATTAGATAAAAAATGTAAAGACCAATCTCTATGTGACTAATAACGTTTCAATACTCCTTGGTATGTGCTTCATTTCGGGCTAAATAAAAATAGGTACATGGTATAATTTCATAGATGTGTTGGTGTTGGTCTTTGGAATGGAGTCATATAGAATAATTCTTTTCATTGAACTTACATAGCAAATATGGTTATTTTGTCAAGGAAACCTTTCATAACCTTCTTATAGTGTGTTAGAATGTCATATAGAATAATTCTTTTCATTGAACTTACATAGCAAATAAAAATAGGTGCATGGTATAATTTCATAGATGTGTTGGTGTTGGTCTTTGGAATGGAGTCATATAGAATAATTCTTTTCATTAAACTTACATAGCAAATATGGTTATTTTGTCAAGGAAACCTTTCATAACCTTCTTACAGGTTGATTATGTAGGGAATTATCAATGCTTGTACCTTATAGTGTGTTAGAATGTTGACAGGGAATATGGATTATTTAAACTTTTAAAGATGATTGATGCAAGCTATTTAATTATTAGCATGAAATACGAAATTGTGATTGTTTAACTAAGATTGGTGATGGGTGATTCTTTTATAAATGAGTTGTTTTCAAGAAACAAGATATAACGAAATTAGTTGAGTAAAATGTGGTTACTAATGTGTAATTATATTTTAGCTACACAAACTTACTAATGAGTCTAATGGTTGATGAAAGCTAGGTCTCAGAGGTCCCAAGAGTTTCATAACAATGGAAGAAGGTTTCCGACAAGCATGTGAGGAAGCAAGTCAAGGTAACGATATCAGAATAAATGATCAACTTCAAGTAAGTATAAGAGGTAAGTATATGAGCTTAATGTGGATTATTGTATAGAAAATTTATGGCCAATGGGGAGAAGGGAGAGACACCAAAACCCTGTTAAAGCACTTCATTTGTTGAAGTGTTGTTTTGTTGATGTTAATGTGATAGTTTATATTGTAAATTGTCTTTTAATATTTAGGTTATTGATAATTTTGTTATTTGATATTTTCTTGGAGAAAAGTGTATAATTTGATATCTTCGTGGGAAAAAGTGTGCTCGATGTCAATGAGATAGTTAGATTGTAAGTTGTCCTCTAGGTGGTTGTTAATTTTGTTATTTGATATTTTTATGTTTGTTCAAAAGGGCATATTTTCCTGTGAGTTAAAAAAGTGTTTCTAAGTGTTAAATTTTGCTTATAATTGCATTTTTGAAAGCCCTAAGTGTGTATCTAAGGGGAGACATTTTTTTGAGCCCATAAATTACATAAAATATGAGTTTTTAAGAAAACCCATGTGAACACCATGCTTCTTAAATGTAAAAGAGGACATGGCGGCTAGGGGTTGGTGGGAGAAGAAATGGAAGAAAGTGTTGCCAAGTATGGTTTGTTTTTTATGCTGGTTTCTTTTTTGGAGCTTTGGGGGAGGGAAAAATAAAAGAAAGAGGAGTTAAAAAGGGGGTTTGGGAGGAAGAAGAGGGAGGTGCAATGGAGGAGATAAATCAACTTGAGAGATAAGTTGTCTCAACTCCTTTCACCATATCTTGCTTTGGATTGTGTTGTACTGGTTTTATTGATTATTGTTTAGTTATTCTGCCGAAAATAGTGAAATTTTTTAAGTTGTGTGACTGTTCTTGAGGATTATGGGTTTTTGAATAAACCATAATGTGTGGAGTTTGGGGCTGTTGGAAAGTATCTCTTATGAGTTTTATGCAGCATGTTAAAAATATTTTTATTTGCTGTTGGTTTTAATTGTTGTTTAATTGTTGAGGACTGGGTGCTCTCTCCTTGCTCGGGGGATGGCTAGAGCCTAGTAATGGCTTGATGATGCCATATAGGTTGGGTGGAGAGCTTGCTCTCTTCCATTGATATGCAAAAATAAGATTTCCTCTACCTTATTATTGGAGATGATGAATTAAGTGAGAAAAAATATATTGTAAATGCTGATTTTGTATTGTTGTTATGATAAGCATACTTTAAAACTCCTTTGGTATTCAAATAAGAAAATATGTTATAAGGTACATTAGAGGGGATTTTGATACTTTTACCTCACTGGCATGAATAAAATGCACTCCTACTAAGTTCTTTTTTTGTATGGCTTCATACATATTTTGAAGAGGTTATCTAGATTATTGGATGGAGTTATTTATGTCATAAAGGGAGTTTACATTCTCAAAATTGTTGTGGAAAATTACCTTTCTATGAGAGAATTAGTAGATACTATTTTTATGTAGTATGGTGACTAGAAAAGTAAATCTGATGTATCTAAAACAACAGTAAAGTTATATGGAAACAGGTTTGGTAAATGGGTATGAAGTAGAAATAGGACATGTTGAGACTTTCCTACTGTAGTGGAATAAAAGGAGGTACCATCAAATCAATAAATGTAAATAGCATTTAATCATATTTTTTTGTTTTTTTGTTAAAAAATAATAATATAATGAAAGGGGGGGAAGGGCTCGGCCCATCCCCAAACCCCTGCGAAAGGGCAGGGGAGTGGGGATGGCACAACCCCACCCCACGCCTCCCTTGCAGGGGAACGTGGCCACAGTGGGTGGCGCGGCTCTGTACAGGGACGTAGCCACCACTGTGAACCATCGCCCCTGTTTCAAAACAAATAAAAATCTCATCTATTAAATAAATGGTACATGTAAATGCCTCTGCGCACATCACAGAGGTTCTTCCTTGGAAGGGAAAAAAAATGATACACTTCAAACGGATTTTTCTTAATACAGAAAATGAAACCCTCTTTGTTGTACAGTAAAATCATGGCAGTGGAATGTGAGCCGTCCGGATGCATCCTGCAGCAAGCAGAGAAAATAACTCACTTAGAAAAGTAATTGAACCAAGAAAGCAAACGTTGCAGCTTCTATATTCAACATTCACCAGAGGATGTGCGTTAAATGAGCAAGATACCTCAACCCTTTTGCTCTCGGGCATTCCTCTTCTTGCAGATCCTGCCAAAAACAAAATGGAAGGTAAATATTTTCAATTCCATTGAAGTCTTCTCACCTTCTCTTTCAAAACCTGCAAGCAAAATGAAATAAATGAAAAAAATACAAAAGAGAGGTAAAAAGATTATCTTTATGATTTAGGGCAACAAGAAGTTGCCCTAAGATCCAAGGGTGGAAATTTAATCAATCCAATGGACAAGATTTGTTGCACTTCTCGTTATTCTTTAAATTGCCATTATATAAATTAGTCTCACTTAACTTTCTAATTTCACTTTGGTGGGGACAATGCAAATAGGACCCTTAAATGATAACTTAAAGTGATTTTAGAAGACTTCTTTTGAAAAAAATAGAAAGTAAGTTTTATTCTTTCTTTTCCAATTTTAAAATCTAAAAACACAAGTCAGGTTAAAAAAAGTAGGCTTTATTCTTTTCTTTTTTTGAAATTTTAAAATTTGAAAGCACATCAAGTCAAACTCATTATGTTAATTTAACTAGTGAATTTAAGCAAATCATCATCTTTAAATAAAATCTAGAAATAGTGTGAATTAGAGTATTGCTTTTTAAATATTTCATAATGATTGTTTAAACAACAATATTATTATTAAGGTTTAAACATTGATGGGATTAAACAATAATAATTTTATCAACATAAATAAATATTTAGGGTGATAATTAAAAATATTTTTAATGGTTAAATGGTGGAATTAACAACGATGTTGTTATATTTTATTTTATTTATTCTTTTATTTATAATCACTCAAGTAAGGATTGATCGGTAAATAAACGAATGAGTGGACAATATATCGTTAATAATAACCTATGAATTGATAAATAAATAATAATGTTATTAATTAAGGAATAAGCATTAAATAAGTAACAACAATATCAGTAATGCTTAATTTGAGATTGAGTATTACTATTAAATTAGTGATTTAATGAGGCCAACGTCATGATTAATGTATAATGCAAGTTTGAATAATAATACTCCTTTATTATGTTTAAAAGATGAATAATTAGTAACATATTACTTTTAGTTTAGCTGAATTAATAATAGACTTATTATTCATAATATAAATATCTCTTAATGTTAAAATATTGTACATACAATGTCAATACTAACTTTTGGAGGATGTCATGCTATGTCGTAATAAGATTTATAATGGGTATTAGCTATAATATTAAATTTAATAATGGTACTAAATTATAGGCCCAAACAATGTCAATCCTAGTGGCCATGTGATTAACATAAGACCAACCATCGTGGGTGATCAATGATACTTATGTGAATATCCAGAGTAGAGTATGAGTTACTATTCACTCTAAGCTCTTGGGAGAATTAACTTAAGTAATGTACTTTATATATATATACAAGTGTTTTACATGTTATCAAAAAAAATTGTTGGTTGTGTTGCATGTTCTCGTGTAAAAATCATGGGCATGACAAAAAAATCAATTTCTCGATTTGGAGGAAATAATTTATCATTTCATTAAAAAGAATAAGAAAAGTTACAATGGCTCAACACTTTCAATTTATAAAATATATTAAATGTTATATTATTTCAATAATGAATAAATTTAATGGTACGAAAGATAAATTTATATTATGATTATTTTAATTAGATAGTGATAAAAGTATCTTTCTATTTTAAAATTTGATTTTTTTTTAATAATATATAAATAAAAATAAATCTAATGATATATTAGTTTGATTCTCATTAGATAATCAATAAAAAATAATGGAGTGGATAGATAATAAATAAATTAGTATAAATATTTTAGATATTAAATTTATATCAATTTGGAAGAATTTATATAATTTATGTCACACAATTAAGATAGGTATTTCAATATAGATATATATCATATCTTTCAAATAAATGTATTTTAAGAAATATATGTTAATCATGAACACTAATAACACTACTATAGATATCTTAAATAATCTATTTAGAAAATAAAATATTTAGATATATTAATCTTCACTTAAGAGTTATTTTATTTTATGACATAATTATTTTATTATTACATGCATACATAGACACATTTTAATTTTATCTAAGAATTATTTTCATCTATATAAACTACTAAATAAATAAATAAATAGTTTAACCAATACATAAATATGTAAGTTGATAGATAAAGAAAAGACAAAGACTATTTACATTTACTCAAGAATTAGTGTTATTTATTTTTTAACAATTTTTTAATGTTATATAGTAATAAAATAAGTAATACAACATATGCAAACAATTATAAAAATTTAATTTCATCTTTTTTTTGCTAGACAATTTTTTCACTTAATACGATATCTTAATTATTAAATGATGTCCTTACTATGTTTATTATTAAATATTAATTATTTAATGTGTAAATGACTATAGGTGTTTTATACACATTTGTGAAGTGAGCCAATTTTGTTATAATACACTTTTCAAAATATTAGTCAATAAACTAAACACTTGTTGATAAATAAAAATGTGTGTGTAACTATAGCTATTGTATGTAATAGCTGACTTATATTATATATGAGTAGAACTTTAAAAAAATGCATGTTTATTATCTTTTTGTTTTAAACTTTTTAAATTCTTTACTATAAAGTAGACTAAGTGTGTGAAAAAAAGCTATTAAGGAGTCACATACACAATTAATAAAAACTAAAACACACCAAACATATAAAAATAATAAAAACTAAAATACAACTAACATATATATTTCGAAAAAAATTACATCCCACAAAATTCAAATATAAATAGTGTTAGTTAATAGATTATTCACTATTTGAAAATTTCAACTTTTTTCAATATTGTTCAATCATATAAATAATCACTAACCAACAGTTGGGTAAATTATTTCTATATGGAATAATTTACCTCTGAATTTTATGAGGTACAACTCCCTCGTTTGATAAGATAATAGAAATAATTTACCTCAGAATTTTATGAGGTACACAACTCCCTCCTTTGATAAGAGAATGCATTCTTTTCTCAGTTTAAAAAAAAATTAACATGGGTATGCTTTTAACTAGAAAGCAAGAAAGGTCGAAATAATAGGAGCAACACAAATCAATAAAATGCTACCAATGAATCTTTTATTGAACAAAATGTAATTTGTAAGAAAAAAATCAAAACATAGACTAATTGCATTCCATAAAGCATAAAATAATAAAATTATCAACCAAAAATAATTCTAAACTCAAGAAGATTAGATACTAGAAATGGTTCTCACATTCACACAAAAATGCAATAACCAATGAAACCAATCACAATGCATAAACTATAACATGGATTTCATTTCATTCATTTATTCAAAATTGTAAGCTCACAAACATACAACCTCCTCTTCCTATACTTTCTATCCATTTCCCTTTTTCAAAAATTTCTCATAAGAAGTTCTTTCGGTAACATCATAGTTTATATACATTTACAAGAGTAACTGCTTCTTGAAAGTAACTAAAAATAAGAAGTTAAGAGCCCCTTAAACTTCTTGAGACCTTAAGTTATTTAGAAAAAAACCAATAAAAACACGAGGCAATATTGGGCACAATCTACCCGATATTCTTCCAAATTCAAAATGTGAGTTTCAAATGAGAACTTATAATTATTTTTGAATGAATTTTTTACAACCTTTCTCAAGGTTGTGGAAACCTTATTGAATTTCGACAAAGGTTTCAAAACCTCTAGAAAGTTCCAAAATTAAACTTCAATGCCTTCGATCTAAATTCCAAACTTTTATGAGAGCTCATGGTGGAACCAAATTATCAAAATTTGTCGACTCTGGACTTGGTTGTGGAAACCGTGTCGGGTCTTGATGATGGTTGTGAAACCATAGAATCCAAAATAAAATAACTCACCATCCCAAGGATGCGACAACCCTTTGGAGTTTAATGAGGTTTCAAAAACCTTTCAGCTTCTAACAAAGGTTTCAAAACCTTCAATAAGTTCCTAAATGCATCTTTATTGTCTTCAATTTCTCCACTTTTGATTGAATGGGTCAACTTTCCCTACTTGTGTTGGCTTTAGAATAGGTTAGGAAAACATTAGCGAAACCCAATGAGGTTTTGAAAACCTCATCAAAAACTAATGATATTATCATAACTTAAGTGATGACCAACACATCAGTCGACCAATTAAAAGAAACTTTAAAAATCTTTAATGTTATTCAAACACTAGATATCTGGAGACTCTGAAGATATATGATTACATTTGTTGTATTGTCAAAAATAACCTATTTTGCAATTCCCCGATAATGTTTATGGTATTACATGTCACCATCTGACAAATTTTAGAATTACTATTAAGTTGTTATAATATCAACATTGTTGCTAAAGTGTAGCAAACACAACAAATAAAAACTATACCATTCTTAAACATTTAGGCAAGAACTTCGCTGCTTTGCAACTCTTGTTATTATTATTAATATAATAAAGAGAAACATTTTAAATAAATGAGGAGCAATGATTTTAGGTAGGTTACTATTTTTTTTGTTTTCTTTTACCCAAACTCTCATTTCCACATTTCTACGTATAATAAGGAGAAAAGTATGGTACGTGGCCCTTATCCCCTCCTTAGAACTTATTTTATCATTAAAAATCCTACTTTTTTTTTTTCAATGACATATAAGGATATTAGGTTAAGATGCGTTAACCCTGAAAAGAGCTCAATCTCTACTTTTTTTTGGTTTGTTCTTTGGTTGAGTAGGAATGGAAGGAAAGGAGGCGGCGACCAAACTGCTGCAACCATCTACCAAGTTTGAAACGGGTCTAGGCGATGTTGCATGATGCAACAAATTATTATGTTCCATGTTATTTTCCTTCTACTTTCTTTGGTTTCTTAGTTCATGGTTGAATACGGTCTAAGCACTTGGCATTCATATTTTTGCTAGTTATTTATTTTATTATGTTATTTATTCAGTTTTTCTATTTATTTTTATTTTTATGAGCGTTTATTGAAGGGCATTCTTTTTTCTATTTATTTTTATTTTTATGTGTTCATGAAGGTTTCAGGTTCCTTAAGAAGGACTTCAGGTTGTTGATGTTTAAATATCCTTGCCCCTTAAGGCCTACACATCTTGTAGTAATGTGGGTTTTTTCGGCACCCTACTATCATGCGATAACCACAACAAATGGAGAATGGTGTAGGGTTCATATATGAGTGCTCCGGGCCTCTAAACTCACTTGTGGTCTGCTTGGCACACCTAGTCATTTTCTTTCTATTTTCCTATTAATAAATATTTAACTAGCTCCCTTGGGTGTATTTCTTTTCTCTACAGCGTAAGTCTGCGTATTGCAAGGCTGTCAGTCAGCTCTAATCTTTATCTAAGTTTTGATTTTGCCACTAATTTGCTCCTACTCCTCGCAACTCGTAGCGTCTGACATTCCTTTTGCATCCTAAAAACTCCCAAAGTATGCTTCCCATCGTTTAAGTATTGTGAGATACTTTTGATCATGTTTTCTTGATGCCTCATCGGGCTCTGAAAAGCTGCCACGAAGCCCTCATTCCTAAAAGGTTTTGGCGGGCCCCATAGTTGCTGTCTGCGATGTATACTTGCTATGTGTTTTCCATTCACAAATATTTCAGCGCAGAGATGAAGTAGCAATCGCGGGCAGCGAAATGTTGCCACGCGTCTTTTTTGCACTCGGTTGGCAATCGTTCCCTTTATTATTGTTGGAGTGCTTGTCCCATTCGACACGTGTAGCATTTGTGCAAATCCTTAGCGGCAAAGGAAAAAGGGTTCATATGGGCAGCGAAAGGCTGCCACGTGCCTAGCTAGTGGATCTCACATTCAGGCGATGGACTAGATGAACCGAATGATGCTATTGGCCACTGCGTGTCATAATCATCCGCACAAGAGGGTGACACTTGTTTGATCGGGCCTAGCCGGGACCGCCGCCATCATTTGCAGAGGATGCACCTGTACCTAGGACGACCAGATGCTTGGTACCTGATCGATTCTGTTGTAAGGGCTTTGGGAATATTTTGATTCTTGCATCATTGCCGGGGATTGTGAAATATTTTATGTTGCTGCTCTCCAAAGCGGTGGGAGGTTTTTCCTGCTATATATACTTTTCTCTGTTATGAAAAAAGGGTCCGAAATTGAGGAAAATGTTGGTTTTAGTTAAAGACGCCATACCTTTATTGCTATTTTATTTTGATTGCAAAAATTCTCAGACTGTGCCAATTGTTCTGCCTTCGCTTTCATGCTATTTGATCAAACTGTAAACTGTGTTTTTTATTGTCTAAACACTTCATTTAAGAACTTCTATATATGTTGAATGCAATTTTTCTTACCTAGATCATGTCTAATGACTCTTCTTAGCAATAGTAATGTATGCAATGTTATTTTATGTCAATGAATGGATTATCTATGCTATAATCTTAAGTCTTTGATGTTCTGGAACACTACAACACCATTCAGGCCCTTAGATCTATGATTTATCATGCCTATCATTAAGTCTTGGTTCATCACCTTAGGATAGACTTCATTTTATTATATCTACTTCCTTTTCCCTTTCCAAGCCTCCGCTATAGAAGAAGTCGACTTCTAAAAAATCCGAGGTTACCTCGCTTTAGCAACAAAAAGTCCCCTTAAACCGAAGCTTCCCATAAGTCACCAAGTACCTTGTCACCCTTGCATCAATAGTTTGTTCCTTTTTGGCACACCCGGGATTGAGCTTAAAATGAAATTGCATTTTAGAAGGGCGTATGAGCATCGACCAGAATTCAGATCTCTAACCGCAGTAACCCCAGCTTATTAGTACCTCCGATCTAGGGGATGCCCACGAAATCGTACCGGTAAACCGCTCCATTCTCGCCAAATCGCCCATGTTGTCTACGCCAACAGAAAATTACGCGGTATGGGATGCCTGTCCCTAGTAGCCCCTCTCGGTAGTACTGCCCTGGGGCACTATCCCAATTTCAACCATGAAAGCTATACCAAAGTTTACCAGAGATAGCTCAAGAACACTAGTAGAACATTTGCAGGATGTGGTAGATGTATGTCTAGTACATGGGATTACAACACAAAATGTAGCCCTAAGGCTTTTCGTCGCTGCCTTTTTACAAGTGTTGATTGTTCTAACATCAATTTCAATTCACTCCGCGACTCGGGGACGGTGCCTCAAGATCCAAGTATATGAGGCCTCGTCGACAAAAGATCATTCTTCTATCAGATATCAACTATCATAAAACCAGCCCTAGAGGCTCATGGACCTTAAATGCCCATCATTACCAAATTCAAGGTGATGATTCCTTTTACTATATGCCTGACTCTTGAGTTGGCATTTATATTTTATCTAAAGTCCATCAATTCTGACATTTCCGTGATGATCAAGTCTTTGGGAGGAGATACTCTACCAGATGCTTATGGTATTGCTATCAAAGCTGAGAATCATTTAATAGATTACAGAAAATTTCCTCCTCGACCTATTATGCCGATATTTCCTGAAATATCGATCTCTGCGCAAGAGGTCGCGTCAACTAGCGCGCCCGCAACTGCCTAGTCAATGTACACATATGCGACAAGCCCACAAAGTGTGGCCTCTACATCAGGTTCTTCCAAAGATGAAATGAGCGACTTCAAAGAGATGTTGTGAACCATGACAAATGATATCACCACTCTTAAGTGGAATCAATCAACACCTCTGAAGCCTGCATATCAAAACTATCAAGGTGTATGGTCCTCTTATCAGTAGAATTAGTACCAGGGCATGCCTCACACAAATCCACCAGCTCCGACTGCAAACCAAATGGTGTTGGTGCCTACTCTGCTGACGAGCGCGTCGCCAAGCTCGAGTAGGGAATTAACCGTAGGGCAGAACAACCTTATTGATGATATCAATCCATGGTGCTTCCCTTGTAGTGATGTGCATATGCCCTGAAACTGTCCACATGGCAACTTGCAACAAAAGGTGGCGGAGCAGGGCAACCAAGGCGTGACAACATAACATGGAGGTTATATATATGCCTCACCACAAATGGAGTGTGGTTCTTACCGCACAAATGCAAGGAATGTCTTTAGAACAAGAATCTGATATTGCTCCTGATCATGCGCTTTTCTCCTGGATGGAGGAAGAAGAAACAATGTTTGCTAATGACACGTTCATACCCAAAATACCGCAAGTGCAATCTGATTATAACACGCGCTCAAAGAGGAGATTCACCGGTGAGTTAGTTGTTCTGCATCCAGCTAGCCTGCAACTCAAGGGTGTTTCCGATTAGATTCCTGGTACTTCAATCGTCTTGTCATCATCTCAACCATGGAAGGAAATTATTATAGCAAGAACCAAGGAGTAGAAACCTTTGAGTTTGTCACCTTTTAATGTGGTAGAACAATTGAAGAAATCATCCGCTAATGTGTCTCTATGGGACATTCTAGCTATCCCAAAACAAAATACGCTATTATAGAAGGCGCTTCAAGAAGAGGTCAACCTGACAGCAACATAGTCGTTTGCTAGTGCAGAGGTTGCTTATCAAATACCGCTAGCTAATAAGTTAAAACCTCAACCCTTCTTCTTGAATCTCATTATAAGAAAGAAGTTATTACACAATGCTATGATTGATTCTGGCGCTAGTACTTATGGTTATGCCTAAACAGATAGCCGAAGCTTTAGGACTCAACTACGAACCTATGAAAAGAGGGGTAATGCAGCTTGATGGGAACAAAGTTGAGACCGTAGGTGTCATCAAAGCACTTCCTTTAACTCTATTCGCTTGCCCTAGTATCACGGTGCCGCAAGACACCTGATCATAGATGTT